>OZ023263.1:34089563-34299563 GCA_964006375.1 Tillus elongatus | reverse complement strand
TTTTGCAAATGGCTTGGATGAGTTCGTTAATCAGGAAAATCTGCCTAGGTTTTCCCGGAAAATTTTGTGTTTTCTTTCGAAAAAAATTTATATCTCCGGAATTAACAAAGTAAGGGCAACCAAATTTGGTACGCTGGTTTATATCCTTATAAGTAAGCTACCTACCATTTAGCTATGTAAGTCAAAAGACAAAAAAGTTATAGGCATTTTAAGAAAAATAAATTGGGGTTTTCCTCAAAACGTCAAAGTGGCGATTTAAAATGTCAAAATTGGCAACATTTAGGCAAATAACTTGAATCTAATACGGGTTATAGAAATAAAATGTCTCAAGAAGAATGTTTTACAAACCCTAAAGTCTTAATTTCAACCGTCATTGTCCTTCATTTTACAAAAATATTTGCAGAAAATTCATTTCAAATAGACCCTTTCTCTGATGCTTGGCAGTAGCCTTAGCTATAGAGTTTATCGTTTAATGGTATATAATTTTTGTCGAATTTTCGTAAAAAATCAATAAAGCTCAATATATCCGTTATTATATAAGATATGAAAAAAATTTGTATATATTAATTATAGGGTGTCTTGAGCTACATCTTAAAATAATATTTCTACAATCACAGGATGGCCCATAAGTCATTGGTGATACAAATTTCCTTTTTTTTTTTAAATCAAACACGCCTTATGTTATTGCATTTTTGCATTTTCCATCGAGATATAATGCATGTTTGTAAGAAAAGAAATTCTAGACGCAGCAAGTTCGTTATGGTAGCGAATTTTGATCAAATGTTTCATATTTGAACAGCTCAATTTGCTATTAACCTATAAGGTTGACCAAGAAACGTGTTTTTTCGGGAACACTTTAAGTTTACTTTTGGAAAATTTTGTACATTTTCACACAATAAAGTTATTTTGATGAAACATGGCACATTGTTTCTAATATATAGATTATACTGGTAACCAAATTTGATGCCTGTTTTCTTAAAAAAACACACATATTTGTTATTAAAAACATTTTTATGAAAATTCACTACCATAACGCACTTGCTGCGTCCAGAATTTTTGTATGTCCACACACACAAATATATATATATATATATATATATATATATATATATATATATATATATATATATATATCTGTGTGTGTACATGTGTGTATATCTCTGTGATATACATCACAAAAATCATTAGTCTGGACAAAGACATCTGCTATTGGCGGGGAGTTTTTTATTCTTCAATATGAATTGATAAAATTTTGTACACTAATGCCCGGTTTTACAAAGCCCGATTAAATATTTAACGGCCGGTTAGTTAATCAAGGCTTTAGACGACCAGTCACAGCTTCAAAATATTTGGTTGTCATGACGAAAACCCGAATCATAGTCTGTGATTGGTCGTCAGAAGCCTTGATTAACTAACCGACCGTTAAATATTTAATCTAGCTTTGTGAAACTGGGCATAAGACTGCAAACGCTGTCTAACTAACTTGACTCAAGAGTTCTCAACTTTATTAAATAATTTCGTTAAAGAAGCGGGCGTCTTTTTTCCCAAGAAAGTTCGTTACACTCAGCCAGCAACAAATACGTTGGAGTTGACTTCATGGCGCCAAGGCAAATTCGTAGACACTTAAAGTGAATACGATCAATGATCAATTATTATTAGCAAGTTAAATTTACTAGCAGATCCGTATAGAATACACCCATATTCCATAATTGACTAAGGTTTGTATCATAGCAAGACACTTGTAGGATCAGCGCCCCATCTGCGGCTAGTAATGCGTTTGAGCATGTTACCACCCTTTTCGCATTTGCTCTTTACATGTTGTGTATGCTTGGACCACAGAAGTTTGGTATCTAATATAACACCTAAATATGTATGTTCTTTGACAACTTTGAAAGTGCAGCCCTACAACGTTATTGTCTGCGGCGTTTTGAACCTGTGCCTTATAAACAATATTATACAACTTTTTTGTGGTGAAAATGTCATACCCAACTATGAAATCCAATTAAAAGAGATTCCACAAATTTGTCCATTTTTGTGATGCAGTATTGATAAAAATTTTGGGTGGAATATATACAGATATCATCTGCATATTCAAAGGAAAATGTTAATAAAATTAGTAATCACAAACTCGGCAGTAATAATAGCTGTGAGGCATTTGTCTCGAAAACAATAGTAAAGTTAATGATGTAGGGCAAATTACATCTGAATTTATTAACTATTTTAATACTATAAGCAATAAGTTAAAGAATACAGATTTCAATAATTAAGTGCAACCGGATACTAGTTTAATTAATTTATAATTTATAATCTATAACCATTTTAATACTATGGCTAATAAGTTAAAGAATACAAATTTCAATAATCAAGTGTAGCCGGATTATAGTTTAATTAATAATAACCACCACTCGTTTTTTTTCTATCCTGTACCTGAATACGAAATAACAAAACACATAAATTATCTAAAGAAGTCAAACAGTATAGGTCATGATAATATCAACAATGATATTGTAAAAATATTTTACGTATACCTGGTTAAACCAATACTCATATTGTAAGTACAATTTTACAAAGCGATATTATTTCTAGATATTTGAAAGTTGCCACTATAATTCCACTCTATAAAGATGGGGATAAAGAGATTATAAATAATTACAGACCAATTGCTTCAACCAGTATAATTAGTAAAATCTCTGAACGCAGCAAGTGCGTTATGGTAGCGAATTTTCTTTAAAATATTTTTAATAGCAAATGTCTTTCTTTGATGAAAGCAGGCATCAAACTTGGTTACCTAATATAGTAAAACAATGTACCATATTTCATCGAAATAAATTTATTGTTTGAAAATATATGAACATTTTTCACAAGTCTGGATGCAGCAAATGTGTTATGAAAGTGAATTTCCATAAAAATGTTTTTGATAGCAAATGTGAGCAGGCATCAATCTGATTACCGGTATAGCCTATGTAGTAGAAACAATGTACTATATTTTATCAAAATTACTTATGGTTTGAAAATATACAAAATTTTCCGAAAATAAACCTAAATGTTGGTTTCCTAACCAAAAAAGCTTACGTTAATAGCAAATTGAGTTATTGAAATTTGAAGGTTTCTGAAAACAGTTTTTTGAAAAGCGTTCGGAAGTTAATCTGCAAATTTACCGAAAATTCGCTACCAAAACGCACTTACTGCGTCCAGATTTTTTCTTATAAACGCATCATATTTCGATAAAAAATGCATTAACAAATTTGTTCTACGAAAATTAGCTAAAAAAATTATAGACCGTTAAACCATAAGCTTCACTAAACCTACAAATAAATATCCAAAAAAGCATCAACTTAACTAAACTGGCAGCCAAAGGATCAGAGAAAGAGTATTTGAAATGAATATTCTGTAAATATTTTAGTAAAATGAAGGGCAATGACGGTTGAATCTGAAACTTAAGCGTTTGCAGAACACTCTTCTTGCAACATTTTCTTTACACAATCGGTATTTGTTTCACATTTTTTGCCTAAACATTGCCAATTTTGACGTTTAAAATTGCGAGTTTATCGTTTTGAGGAAAACTCCAAAATTTGTTTCTTTAACTGCCCATAACTTCTTTGTCTTTAAAGCTAGGGACCTAAATTTTGTGCAGAGTTAACTCTTTATAATACAAACATGCGCACCAAATTTGGTTGCATTTGCTTTGTTATTTACGGAGACATGAATTTTTTTAGAAAGAAAATACAAAATTTTCCGGGAAAACCTGGTCCGATTTTCCTGGCTAACGAACTTATCCAAGCCACTTGCAAAAGTAAGGTACTCACCAAATTTTATTAAGATTGCTCCATTATTTTTTAAGTTATCGGTCGGATATATATATATATATATATATATATATATATATATATATATATATATATATATATATATATATATATATATATATATATATATATATATATATAAACACTGATCTCCTCATTATCGAATTTAAAAAAAAATCGCGCTACCGAAAAATGCGTGAAGGCACAACTAATGAAGTTTTTAAATCAATACAAAATTACAGAAATTAGTTTGGCTTTTTGCAAAATTTATCGACTACAGATGCTATCATAAATGTAATCGAAAAGTTATATGACTCTCTTGATAATAACAATAAATGTACTGGACTCGATTGAAAAAAATCATTTGATACAGTGTCACATGATTTACTATTGATAAAACTGGAAAAAATTTGGTATATGCGGTATTGCTCTCAACTTATTTAAACCACACCTTTATGATAGAACGCGAAGAATCCACATGGGTGACAGTGCTAGGGATCAGGTTAGGGTTGAAACTGGAGTCCCCCAAGGGACAGTTTTAGGCCCCATTCTGTTCCTGATATACATTAATGACCTAATGAATATAGACACGGGAGGAGAAATGCGAATGATGCAGCGGTAATTTTCTCTCACAATTCATGTGACCAAGTACTGGGAGCTGTATCCTCAGGGCTTTCAAAAATTAAATTATGGTTAGATTCGAATATACTTTTACTCATTCTATCTAATAATAAATTTTGACCTTTGCAAAAACTAAGATAATGCTGCCGAATATTAATGAAATCAAATTTAAAAGTTGCAATAACACATGACAATTGGACAGCTCACATTGCATCGATAATTGTGAGAGTATAAAATATCTAGGTGTTCATATCGATCAACTACTTAAGTGGGATATTCATATATTATGTTTATAATGGTATTCATAAAACTGTTCACAAATTCTCACAACTTAAACATATACTTGAATAGAAATATATTAAAATATTTTATCAGGCCACTGTAGAGTCTATTTGAAATTATTCTCTGGTTAATTGGGGGGCTACTTATAAAACACATTTTATAAACTTTATTCATCACAAAATTGAATTGTTTGCTTTGTCGGTATTTAAGTTCATACATTCTAGTGACAGCTTTCAAGAAAAATTGATTCATCATAAAACGACCCCTGGTATCTCTAGCCATAATAGTATTGTCCCCTTTAAATATTTTACATTTGACCAGCGTCACGTTTGAATTGTAGGCCCTAAATTACTAAACTGCCTTAAGTCGAAGTTTTGCACAACTGGGAAACATTGTACAAAGAGATGGTTAAAAGGCTGGTTTCTTCAAAATAGAGGTAAATTCTTGGAATATTGTTTTGCTTGGTTGTAAACTTGGGTGAATATTTTGATCAACTTAACTAACAATTATTTATGTAATGCTCTTTACAATATTGTATATTTTACTTTTTGTAAATGTATGTATAGGTTCACTGATTGTTGTTGCCCTTACTTGGTGAAACTGGTCCATACTACATACAGACTTGGAGACTACTTCTCTGGCTTCACTGTTGGTTTTCGTTTTTGTAGGTGAAGGACGTAGCCAGTGCGTAAGCTAATTGGCCCTTACGAATTCTAGATGTTCTAGGATGTTCTTCAACCTTTCTGTGACTAGTTTCGTCACTTGACAACATTCTCAGACAGATTAAAATTGAACTAGTACGAAATCATGACAACTCCAAATACAGATCTGTTGCTATGTTATATGATGTTTTGATCAAAAAAAAAAACTCAAATTGGAAATAAAATGAAACACAGATGACAGATGAGGCTTTCAAAAATGTCTACGTGATGTATGTCAATATTTAACATAAAAATAGAACTAGCCTATAATAACTATGATAACAGTTATAACAATAAAATAACAGTATAAAAGCAGTCTCTATATAACGAAATTATTGACATACATCAACTCATTATCTTATTACAACTTTTTTGAAAGAATAGTTCAATTTATTTTCTTTGACTTATTTAATTAGAAAGAAGAATATCTAAGAAAGGGGAAATCATTAAATTAGTTTGCTCGTTTAAAACAAGGTAGCTATTGTCGTGTTTGTGTTTTTTGACTTCTAAAGCTTCAAAAAAGTCTTATTATGACAAATAAGAGTTCGCCAAAAAATTAATCCATCCAATAAATGTGGCTTAATATTAATAAATGTTAAGTTACCAATAATTTCTCATTAGATTTATCATAAATTTTAACTCAATCTGACACCGCTGCGTGGTAGGCCAACTGTCATCGCGAAACGGGAGTCTCCGGGCGGAGCGGCGACTGCCGACGCCGAAACATGAGATGCTCAACGTGTTATTTACATTTATTAAAACTGAAATGTTTTGTTCTATTACAGAATATACCAAATAGAAGTTTCACTTCAATGAAATGGTTTAAAACTATAAGTTCAGTACTAATTTCCGACGCTTCAGCGCCAGTAACATTATAATCCAGAAATCTATTTACTTTTAAATATCAATCTAACCTCAAAACATTCGAAGATTCGTTATTATTGTTTATGGTTCTATTTTGCATCGTTACATAGAGTGTTAGCGACTAGCCACGATTGTTGTTATAAAGCTCTTTATTATTATATCTCTAAATATTATATTAGAGTTGTTATTAAAAAGTGTTCTTTTGCTTTGGTCCTAAAGTTTCTGACACAATTGTTCATCAAAGGTAAGTTATCTTTATTTGTGTTCTTCAATATTTTTAATAACCTGGCAAATGAAACAAATACTAACTTATACTTATTGGTTCCAGTATCACAAAATTTTCGGGACGCAGCAAGTGCGTTATAGTAGTGAATTTTCATAAGAATTGTACACCGTTAGTAAGATATACTATTAAAACTAAAATTTCTTTAAATTTAAATGGACCTTTGAAAATAGTTTTAGAGTCGTAGTTAGCGATTATTTGAAATAAATTATGTTTTATATGGAGCTACTAAATTCAAATTTGGTCTTAGATATAGTATTTAAATACTGCAAGTGTTTAAAAAAAATGTGTTACAAATTTCATTAAAGTTACAAAAGTTTTTCAGAAAACAATTAATTATTTACAAAGGGAATGTACCTGTCAAATTATAAATATGACAGGTATTTTTCCTTATTAATTGTTTGGCTGGTTTTGTTTTAGTCAACCCATCCAGTTTTTGCAAACAATAAACAACAAAAAAGGTTTTTTAAAATAAAACGAAGCTCATTATGTTATTTTTCTTTAATTTATTACCCACGTGCGTTTACATAGGTGTTACTAAAGTTTAAGATTGAAGATTCTGGCTTATTGGGAAATTTATTGAGCTATCGGATTTGAAATATTTTTACTAAAATTTTCTACCATAACATAAAAAACCTTTTTTGTTGCTTATTGTTTGCAAAAACTGGATGGGTTGACTAAAACAAACCTTCCAAGCAATTAATGGAAAAATACCTGTCACATTTATAATTCGACAGGTACATTCCCTTTGTAAATAATTTTTTTTTCTGAAAAACCTTTGTAACTCAATGAAATTTGTAACACAATTTTTTTAAGACACTTGCAATACTTACATATTTTTATAATTCGACAGGTACATTTCCTTTGTAAATGATTTATTTTTTCTGAAAAACGTTTGTCACTTTAATGAAATTTGTAACACAATTTTTTTTTAAAGGCACTTGCAGTACTTACATATTATATCAAATTTTTTCAAATAATCGCTAACTGGGACTCTAAAAAGAATCTCCAAAGTCCATTTAAATTTAAAGAATTAGTTTTAATAATATATCTTACTAATAGTGTACAATTCTTATGAAAATTCACTACCATAACGTACTTGCTGCGTCTAGAGTTTCTTTAAGCTTCTGTAGATAAAGGTTTAGAGGAGTGTCATGTAAAACAAAAATATTAGCAATCTCGGCGAAGTGTTAAGTTTTGAGATTACTTGAAAATGGGAAATAAAAACAAACCTGAAAACAAATTCTATTAAACCTGGAGGATGCTTTTACCTGTTAAACGAGGCAATAAATGGCATTTAAAAGCGTTATTAGAGAGATCGATTGGGGCACTTGAATGTGAGGTCAGAGTGTATAGTTGTGTATACAGGGATCTTTGTTAGGCAGGTAGAGAGTTTGATTGGATATGTCACGGCAAATCATTTCCGGCCCATCGGTGCCATTCCGTCACCCAAAAAAGATGTTAATTCTTCTACCGATCTAGATATATCGGATAGATATGCTGAAATTGGAAATCTGCTATGAATAAATTACTATCAAAAGAGACTGAAAAGTTATTATTGTTATTATTATTATTATTACATTGCGTTTATTACCTTAAATTGCACAATATGTCTGTATGAAAAGTCTAGTATGACTTGTGGTGTATAACAAGATAATTTATAAAGTTTTATTGAACACTGTTTGACAATTAATGCATACCAAATCTAACAAACTTCTGATTTTGACTTTCTAGTTAAAATAATTACTTTTGCTTCCATTTCTTCCCTCTGATCATTCAGTCCATGTCTTTGTTTATAGAAAAGTCTGGACGCAGCAAGTGTGTTATGGTAGTGAATTTTCATAAAAATGTTTTTAAATAGCAAATATGTGTGTGTTTTTTTAAGAAAGCAGGCATGAAATTTGGTTATTAGTACAACCTATATATAGAAACAATGTGCCATGTTTCATCAAAATAAATTTATTGTTTGAAAATGTCGAAAATTTTCCGAAAGCAACTTAAAGTGTCCCTGAAAAAAATGATTTCTTGGTCAACCATATAAGTCAATAGCAAATTGAGCTATTCAAATTTGAAGCATTTAATAAAAATTCGCTTCCATAACGCACTTACTGCGTCCAGAATTTCTTTTCTTACAAACATGCATTATATTTCGATGGAAAATGCAAAAATCCAATAACATGAGGCGTGTTCGATTTTAAAAGAAAATTTCGTATCTTGTATAATAACGGATATATTGAGCTTTCTTGATTTTTTACAAAAATTCGACAAAAATCATATACCACTACACGATAAACTCTATAGCTAAGACTACTGCCAAAGCATCAGAGAAAGGGTCTATTTGAAATGAATTTTCTGGAAATATGTTAGCAAAATGAAGGACCATGACGGTTAAAGCTAAGACTTCAGGGTTTGCAAAACACTCTCCTTGAGACATTTTCCTTCCATATCCCGTATTAGTTTCAAGTTCTTTGCCCAAATGTTGCCAATGTTGACGTTTTAAATCGGGACTTTGACGTTTTGAGAAAAAACCCCATTTATTTTTCTTTAAATGCCTCTAACTTTTTTGTCTATTAACATACAGAGCTAAATTTTGGTGGGTAATTTGCCTATGATGATGTAAACCCGAGTACTAAATTGGTTGCCCTTACTTTGTTATATAAGACGCGGAAGACAGCAGGCCAAACATGGTGCGGACAATTCTCTTCTGCATCAACAGAACCCTCCAGATACACAGCCGCCCCAACAGAGTAAACCATATGCCAGGAGACAGTTGACACTACCATAGTAGGGTGTCAACAACGCCTGAGCACTCAAGGAATCCCTCAGCTGCAGCCACGCGTAATTCCTAGATGCAAGAGAGGCCGCCACATGGTCAACATGGACACCTCATGATAAGTTAGAATCCAGATGGAGCCCCAGAAACTTTACAGACGTGTCTTGTCTAATCGAACCGTTATCAGACCTCACATAGAGGCTCAGATTCGGATGCACACCCACCGTAGAAAAAAGAAGCATTTCCGTCTTCCGCGTGTTAAGAACCAGACCATTTCGCGAACATCAGGCTGACACCGGAGACACACACACACATTAGCTGAAGAAGCAAGCTCTTCAAAACTTTCCCCTGAGATTACAGCAGTGGTGTCATCTGTGTAGCAAGTTAAGTGGTATTGTTGGAAATCATAAACAATATCGTTAAGAAAAATTGTAAACAAAACAGCGCCCAGCATGCTGCCCTGCAGGACGCCGTTCGACACGGCTGAAAATCCAGACATATAGTTCTTACCTGTCTGTCGTATCCTGACAGCCTAACTTCTCCCAGACAGGTAGCTTTTTAGCCATAAATACGCATTTCCTTTTATGCCCTAATGCTCCAATTTTTGCAATAATATGGAATAGTTGACTCCAAGCTGGCATAGAATTATTTATTCCACGTAGTACACAGAAAACCTCTTCAGCCATTCACAAATCCTGGTTCTCTAAATCCTGTGACAAGGGTCGAATTGAAAAGGTCAAAGCTCACAAAACGCTTCTACACAATCCCAGTCAAGAAAACCGTCAAGCACTTAACAATGCAAGAAACCGCTATGTCGGCATTCTTTCTGTGGCAAAAAACTCGTTTGATAAACACATAAAAAACAAAGTCCTTTTAAACTCCAGCGGCGGCAAACCCTTCTGGACTCTTGCAAAATCTATTGTGAATAATTTCTGCAAGAGCACGTTCCCACCTCTTGTCTCAAGGGATGAAATTGTTTCTACTGCCCTGGGGAAGGCTGGACTTTTTGCCTCGTTGTACGCCGGCAATTCTACTCTTAACACACCTCCAAATGTTCAACCACCAACAATCCCCAACGTCGCGCATAAAATGACGGATATCATTTTTAAAACTAAAAAGGTACGAAAGATGCTCTCTTCTCTTAATATCAGGGAAGCCTCTGGCCTTGACGAGAGCCCAGCAATTGTTCTCAAAAAATGCGCACCAGAACTTGCTCCTGTTCTGACTCGTCTGTTTCAGACATCTTACAATAGAGGCATATTCCCTAGTAACTGAAAAACTGCTTTAGTACAACCCGTCCCCAAGAAAAGATCCAAAGCGCTTCCTAGCAACTATAGGGTTATTTCTCTCATTTCTGTCGTGTCTAAAGTGATGGAAAAGTATATAAACACGGAATTACTAAAATTTCTTGAAAAACACAGTCTAATCCACGACAGGCAGTATGAATTCCATCAGCGCAGATCAACTGCCGGCCTCATTTCCTTTGTCACCCATTCTTGAAACAAGTCTACGGAACTACACGGTGAATCCCAGATTGTCGCTCTAGACATATCCAAAGCATTCGACCAGGTCTGGCAAGCAGCGCTGCTTAATAAACTTGCAGCCTATGGCCTACCATCAAAACTCTGTAGCTGGACAGCAAATTTCCTCTCCAACCGGAGCGTTTCTGTTGTCGTGGATGGCCATTTCTCCAAACTGTATATAATTAATGCAGGAGTTCTTCAAGGTTCAGCTTTATCCCCTACCTTGTTTCTTCTCCACAACAATGACCTCCTGTCTAGCACATCTAACCCAGTTCACAGTTACGCGGACTATAGCACCCTCCACTTAAATATACAATATTCTAAGCCTGTCTCTTTAGCCCAATAAGATGAGGATCTCAGACTCATGGAGGGTTCTGTCTCCGTGGATCTCTAAAAGATATTAGACTGGGGAAGTAGAAATCTTGTAAAATTCAACCCCAGCAAATCTCAGTCTTGCTTTCTTTCTTATAAGAGATAGATACACCAGCCTTAGACCCATCACAATAAACAACCAAGTTATTCAAAGTAATGAGTCCTTTCAACTCGTTGGCATTTCTGTGGATTGAAATCTTAATTGGCACCAACATGTCACATCAATTGCAAAAGCGGCTGCTAAGAAATTAAATTTCCTCTTCCAGACTCGAAAATACTTTTCACCAGCTAATATATAGATATTAAGGTATAGACCTTATATACGTCACAAATAAGGCCAAACCTCGAATACTGCTCCCATATCTGGGGTGCCGCTGCCGCACTCGCTATCCTGGACTCCATTCAGAAGAGAGCTATACATCTCATCGGTGGCACTACCCTCACCCAAAGGCTGCCATCCCTTGCCCACCGACATGCCATTGGTGACCTCTCTCTCTCTTTTTTTTTATAGATAGTTTCAAGTAAAAAATGTCAATTTACACCAGATCACCCCTCATTTATCTCCTATCCCTGAAGCGATCTTACCCAAAAACAACTCGAACCGTTCCCTTGTCGGGTGATAACTGGATACCAGTGATATCTCAATTCGTTCAAAAGTTATTGCGTCTCCTAACAGATAGACGTACAGGACCACAGACCGACTGACCGACTGACCGACAGACCGACAGACGAAAGATTGTTGTTCCAGAATCAAGTTTTCTATATGTTTTAATACTTTTTACGTCGTTGATGCAAAAAAAAATGTATGTCACCAATATTCTACCCCCCACATATTCAACCCCTTATTTAATTACAGCACAGAATACCAGATGTTTGATAAATTTAAAGCTTTTTAATAAATAAGGCCTAAAACGTTATATTACTCGAGTTTCAACGAAAAAATGACAATTTTCACCAAATCACACCCCATTCATACCCTAACCATTGGAGAGATTTTACCCAAAAGCAATCCGAACCGTTCGTTTGTCGGATTCTAATTGTACACCAAATTTGAAGACGATATCTTAAATACTTCTAAAGTTATCGTGGCTACAAACAGACAGACATTCAGACCGACAGACCGGCTATCCTTAAGTAGACGGGTCCCGTCATTTCATGCATTGCGAGAGCGGCAATGCCGGACGGTGCTTATTGCTCTAGAGGCCTGCCTGAACTGACCTTCCTGACCTACAGGGCAGGTCAGGAAGGTCAGGCAGCCCTGTAGGTCAGGAAGGTCAGGTCAGGCAGGACCCTAGAGCCATAAGCACCGTCCGGCAATGCCGCTATCTCGATGCATAGACGGGAGCCGTCTAGTTAAGGATCGCTCGATAGACCGACAGATCGACACTTATTAAGACACAAGCAGATATGTCCAATAAAAGTACGTAAAACCACCATCACAAATTCTATTCTTACCTTATCCCTGTTATATTTGCTTGGAAATATCCTCCTCCCTATAAATCCATGTTCCACTAACACTACAACGTCTTGTCACAACACAATTATACAATTTATACACATAAACTAGAATTTTAATATAAATATCAACGAAAATATCAGCACTCCCGTCACTTAACTGCCTTAAAAATAAATAAATAACATTAACCTCTACACTTTACTACAAATTCAAAATTTTTATGTTGCCAGCAATGATATTATTTAATCCAGAGCCACCTAATTTTACTATAAGAAATGTTTAACTAAAGACGTGAAGAGATAAACATTCTTGTTTAAAAGGTAGCGTGGTCAGTTTTTATGCCGTTTTGTGTCACTGTGGCTGATTACGTTGACTGACGTATGTAGTTTTAAAAGCGAATCGAGGGTGCTTTGTTTTGACGTCATCTCCTTAGTTTATTTGGTAGTTCGCGATGAATTATTGAAAGTGTTTTGATATTTTAATGGTTTGTAATATATTATAAAGTGCAGTGTGTAGTATGTAATTGATTAGTGTTAACGTATTGTGTGTTTTTATAGGGACATTGTCATTGCGGTGGAAAAGAAGCTGATGGTTGAAGTTAAGTGTTTATTGCTCCTTATAGGTTAGGTTATATGCCATGTATAGGAAAGTGGCAAGGTATTTTTAGTTCGTTTTTGCATTTATTTGTTTTTTACAAGTTCTTTTGGCCTATGTACAGAATACCACTGCTATTTTACAGTAATCGTTTGATAAAAACTCTAATTACTGTAGTCATATCGCTTACTACTGATTCATGATATTTAGACCTGTATTTACAGATATCAAGCATATGAAATATTATATCGGCTATGTTTGTTTATGTTATTAAATATATTTGTCTATATAAATCCCGCAAGCTGACGCTGGTGCCTGTGCATTACACAATTTTAATAAATAGAAAAGTCCCACAATACACCTCGTTTTCTATATGTTTTGACAGTTTTTACGACGTTCAAGGAAAACATATTTTTGAAATTTTTGTCGCCGATGCCATATTTCCAGAAATATTGACGATGTGGAAGTAAATAGTTGTAAGAAATGATTAAGTTTATAGGATTATCTATGTTTACATAATATACAAGTTCTTAAGAAATTTGCCACAAATGCCAAATGACATTTTAAAGTGGCAGATTTATATGCCCTTTTTATTTCCTACAGCTTATAATATGAAAATATGAGAATTTTTTTGCTTATATTTCTCTTTATTTTCGCGCGTTCAAATTTCTGTAAAAAGTTAATAAATATTTATTTTACATTTTCATTTTTTTAAATGAACGTAGATTGTATCTGTACATTTTCGGGTAAAAAATATTTAGTCAACTTTTGCAGAATTTTCTTTTGTTTTCGCAGAAATTATTTCTTGTCACATTTTTGTGAAATGTACGACGGCGTTCTGGGGTCACGTTAAAAAATTATTTTCTAATAATTATGAGATAAAAAAGTCAGAATTCTGAGATAAAAATCAGAATTCTGTGATAAAAACTCAGAATTCTGACATAAAAAGTCAGAATTCTGAGTTAGAAATGTCAGAATTCTGTAATAAAAAAGTCAGAATTCTGAGATAAAAAGTCAGAATTCTAAGATAAAAAAGTCGGAATTCTGACATAAAAACTCAGAATTCTGACATAAAAAGTCGGAATTCTGACATAAAAACTCAGAACTCGGAGATAAAAAAGTCACAATTCTGACATAAAAAGTCAGGATTCTGAGTTTTTATCTCAGAATTCTGACTTTTTTAACTCAGAATTCTGAGATAAAAAGTCAGAATTATTCGAGAGCTATACGACAGCATCCAGGTGGTGCCACTTGCAAAACGTTTACCTATTGACTATTGATGTGTAATTAGGTAGGTAGCTCTGCCTGTGTCGGTTTTTAACCGACTTCAAAAAAAGGAGGAGGTTCTCAATTCGCCTGTATGGTTTTTTTTATAGTTAGTTGATGGTGTTTACAAACTAAAAGGAAACAAAATTGGTTCATTCACTATTATTCTCGTTGCGTTAATAGAATAAGGCATAGTGCATAGGTGCATATATTATGATTTTACTAATTATGTACGTAAATAAGTCGTCATATAAATAAACAAGTATATTATTGTTTTAATCGACATTATACCACGGAAACTTTAGCTAAATTAAAATCAAGTCAGCCTTAGAACCATATAAATAAATATGTTTGTGATATTTTATACTTAACGTCGGTCTATTTCCGCGACTATAGACAATCATCGACACCAGGGAGCAGTTTCACCTCGCTATCCTGCAATTTTGCCGAACCCTGCCGTTCTGCAAGGAAAGTAGGAATATTTAACGTGTCCAACATCCCATGGACACGGGACCGACGGCTTTACGCCCCCTCGGAAGGGTGGAACGTGCAGACATTCAGCTTGCTCAAATACAATGCCACAACCTCGGTTGATGTTAATGTTACAGTGTGTACTGAAAAAAAGTGAAAGGACAACCCTGCGATCGAACCCAGTACCCTTCGGTTCAGAGGCACACGTTCTTACGACTGAACTACCGAGGCTGTTATAAATAAATAATCATGAGATAAACGTATGTTTGTTGTTGTTTGATGATTTGTTTTTGTTGCTCGATAAACATCATCACCATCACAATCGAAATGCGATACCATCTGTCGCAATAGAAAATCGCCGTCTGTAACGGACGTTTTACTTTTGATATACCTCTTCCTTTTTGTCTAGGTATGTATCTTTCAAATAAAACTACCAGAAATGTGTTTTAAAATATGTCCTATATATGTTGCCTTTTCCTATCAATTTCTTTCAGCAAGTATTTCTATTCTGTCACCTCTTCTAACACACTTTTTTATTTGTGTTTCTATCGGTGTACCTTATTGTCTTTGTCATTTTGCTCAATGTCCACATTTCAAAAGCTTCTATTTCCTTAGTGTCCTGCTTATTCAACGTCCACCTCATCATTATAACACTCCATACGTATGACTTGATAAACCTCTACCTTAAGATCAAAATTAAACTCAATTTTTGATAGAAATAAGAAGTATATTTTGAGAAAATTTATATCATTAACCCTGCGTTAGACGTAACATTGTTCAAAAATAAATATCAAGATTCACCCAACACTTTTCCATAGTTTTATAATAAATGTATATATATATATATATATATATATATATATATATATATATATATATATATATATATATATATATATATATATATATATATATATATATATATATATATATATTGTGCGTTCTTGAAATGACTTCCTTTCTTGTGTTTTAAATTGTCTAATTTTAATAATAAAAACAATAAGAGTGCAATTAATTAAGCAATAGCAAAGAACGTGTTTTTCTAAAATAGTTTATTTTTAAGGTTCACTTTATAAGCAAAGGGTTTTTACATTATTTTCTCGGTGAATAATTCAATTAGTTAACACAATTTTTTTACAATTTAATAGTCTAACTATGTTACATATTTTATTGTTACCTCTAAAAAATACACACTATCACAATTTCTAAGAAATATAAATAAAGTTATTTTTTCTTTGTTTTCTGATTGACATTGCAGCACCTGCATGTTTGGGGAGTCAGATTTGGTCGAAATTTATTTGACAAAAGTTGGGGATAGACTGGCAGTAGCTAAAGTATTATTTTTATTATTAGAATTGGAGAATTTAAAACACAAAAAGAAGGTGGAAGCTACACTGAAGTAAAATGGGCAGTTACAGGCGGAGGGTCACGATTGCGACAGATGGTATCGCATTTCGATTGTGATGATGATGATGATGATGATGGTATCGAGCAACAAAAACAAAACATCACACAACGACAAAAGTTACGTTCATCTCATGATTATTTATTTATAAGGGCCTCGGTAGTTCAGTCGTAAGTACGTGTGCCCCTGAACCGAAGGGTACTTGATTTGATCCCAGGGTTCTCCTTTCACTTTTTCAGTACAAACTGTAACATTAACATCAACCGAAGTTGTGGCATTATATTTGAGCAAGTTGAATGTCTGCACGTTCCGCCCTTCGGAGGGGGCGTAAAGCCGTCGGTATCCTGTCCGATGCGATGTTGGGTAGGTTAGATATTCCTACTATCCTTGCGGAACGGCAGGGTTCGGCAAAATTTCCAGGAAAGCGAGGTGAAACTGCTCCCTGGTGTCGGTGTTAGTGATAGACCGACGTTAAAGATACAAAAACACAAAAATATTTATTTATAAACTTCTAAGGCTGACTTGACATTAATTTAGCTAAAGTTTCCATGGTATAATGCCGATTAAAGCAATAATATAGTTGTATATTTATACGAAAACTTATTTATGTACATAATTAGTAAAATCATAATGTATGCACCTATGCACTATGCATTATTCTATTAAAGCAACGAGAACAATAGTCAATAAACCAATTTTCTTTCCTTTTAGTTTGCAAACCATCAACTAACTGTAAAACCGGCACAGGCAGAGCTACCTGCCTAATTACACATCAATAGTCAATAGGTAAACGTTTTGCAAGTGGACGCTGTCATATAAAGCTCTCGAATAATTCTGACTTTTTATCTCAGAATTCTGAGTTAAAAAAGTCAGTATTCCGCTCTTTTATGTCAGAATTTTGAGTTTTATCTCAGAATTCTGAGTTTTTATGTCAGAATTCTGACTTTTTTATCTCAGAATTCTGACTTTTTATCTCAGAATTCTGAATTTTGTGTCAGAATTCTGACTTTTTTATCTCAGAATTCTGCCTTTTTTATCTCAGATTTCTGACTTTTTATGTTAGAATTCTGAGTTTTTATCATAGAAGTCTGACTTTTTTATATCAGAATTATTAGAAAATATTTTTTAACGTGTCCCCAGAACACCGTCGTAGAAATGAATCAATGTTATTGTAAAAAAAAACTGTTTGCGAAATGACGAGAAAAATGCTTTATTTTTTTTAAACGTGTTTAGCAAATTTTCGTGAAAAAAGTGTTTAGAAAATTTTCGTAAAACGATTTTTATAGCATTTTCGTGTTACATTACTTGACCCAATTTTTGTGAAAAAGGCAATTTTTCGTACAAGAAATTTTTTGTTAATCTTGCAAATGTTTTTAAAATTTTTTGTCAAAAAGCGTTTTGTAAATAATTATATCCTGACAGGTGTAGTCTTTGTGTAAATTGCTTGAATAGGTTAGTTGGCCAGGAAAATCAGACCAGTTTTTTCGGGAAATTTTTAATTTTATTTTAGGACCATTTTTGTAGTTTCAAAGTTTTTTTGATGATATATTATGGTACATATTTTTTACTATAAATGTTATACTACTATTATTCGATGCATTAAAAAAATTGAGTGAAGATTAAAACCTGTGATAAGCACTGATAAGTATTATTTGGAGAACCCAATTCATCACAATACAGTTTCCAGACCTGACGATCGTTTTGCTAACAAAGTTAGCGTCATCAGAGTTATTCATCCCTCCGATGATATGTCAACTTTGTTAGCCAAACGATCGTAAGGTCTGAAAACTGTTTTGTGATGAATTGAGTTCTCCAAATTGTACCTATTAAAAACATTTTTATGAAAATTTGCTACCATTACGCACTTCATGCGTCCTGACTCCTCTTATAGTTAAATCCTTACTCCCCTAACAAAAGCAAGTATTTTGGCAACTTTTTCATTTAGTGAGCTGAAACGATTGATATCCTGGAGACCTTGATTACCCATAATCTTGAAATAAAATTGATAGAATAAAACACATCGAGATTTCACCAAATAATCATATATTTATATAATTAAAACACATTGCGGATCATTATAAAAATAGGTCTGAATACAATAATTTACTGGCCTCTTGATCCTGGAACGTTGTCGTGGTTATAATTGGGGCTGCAGTCATGTCAGTGACTTGAATACTGTAACAAGAGTACAAAAGTTAGTTAATTAGTAAAACAATTAATTCCGGCTAATTATAGCTAGGCTGCAAACAACACCATCTGCTTAAATGGGGTTGTTGATTTTAGTTAGTTGCTAAGGTTTCTTATTAAATCTGTTAATTATCTACAAATTAGGATGATCGTTATAAACGGCTGGACGTTAGTTGTGTTTTCCTGAATGAGTTTGTTAATAATGTTAGTTATTATAATTAGTGTAATGTTAGCGAGACTTTTAATTAATTCTGTGTAATTAGGTGACATTAATTTATAATGTTTGTGTTTGTTTATTCATTAACTTTATTAAACTATTGACTAACATTTTAAAAATCAATTGTTTCTCGAAGTAAATCGTGTTGTAACTAACACTTAGGATTAAGTTTTGTCGAGTTCATTCAGATAACTGAAAAAAAAAACTCAACTGATTTGAACGAAACTTGGCACAATAATATCTTGGACGAGTTCAAATCAGCTTTAACGGACAAGCCCCCCCCCCCCCCCATACAAAATTTTTTTAATACTTTTTTTATTTCAACACTTCAACAACACAATACGAGGGCTCACAGCCTAAATACTATCCTACCGTGGGTGTCGACAAGGAGGAAAGAGGCAACTTGTTAATTCTGGACTTAAAGGTTTTGAGGTTGGGAGGAGAAGGAAAAACATGTGCCGACAAGAAGTTCCACAACTTGGAAGTTCTAGGAACCAAAGAGCGGGCATAACAAGATGTTCTATGTCTGGTGACCTTGACAGTAAAAGGGTGCATTCGTTCTGTTCCCCGGGTAGATCTGTTGGGGGCAGCAGGTGGAGGAACTTTAGAAGAAAGCTCCGCTAAGCAGTGCCCGTGCAGATGTCTATAAAAGCGAGAGAGAGGGGTCACCAACGGAACGTCGGTGGGCAAGGGATGGCAGCCTTTGGGTGAGGGTAAGGTCACCGATGAGACGTATAGCTCTATTTTGAATGGAATCCAGGATAGCGAGTGTAGAAGCGGCAGCGGCACCCCAGATGTGGGAGCAGTATTCGAGGTTTGGTTTTATTTGTGAAGTATATAAGGTATACAGATTAGCTGGTGAAAAGTATTTGCGAGCCCGGATTAGAATACCTAATTTCTTAGCAGCCGCTTCTGCAATTGATGTGACATGTTGGTGCCAATTGAGTTTTCGATCCACAGAGGTGCCAACATGTGAAAAGGACTCATTACTTTGAATAACTTGGTTGTTCATTGTGATGAGTCTAGGGCTGGTGTACATCTTATGAGATAGAAAGGAAGACTGAGATTTGTGGAGTTGAAATTGTACAAGATTTATACTTCCCCGGTCTAATATTTTTGGGAGACCCACAGAGACAGAACCCTCCACGAGTCTGAGATTCTCATCTAATTGGGCTGAAGAGACAGAGAAAGGCTTAGAATATTGTGAACGAGTTAATCAGCTATAACGACCCCCCCCCCCCTCACATCTCAAATATTTATGAATAAGCTATATTTTTGAAAGTATTTCAGTAACTGGAATGACACTTTACATGTAGCAAGAAATGATGAAAATAAACCTCTGTTGTGAATTTTAAGAAATTCCGTTCACAAAAATTTGAGTTTTTTCAAATAAGAAATAAAATCGGAACGATATGAACTGAAGTGACTTAAGTGGTTAAAGTCCAATGCCCAACAAAAACACAGCACTCATCTACCATGCGTAGATTGATACATACTACAGACATAAATTATAATTCAACGATAATCAAAGAACGCAAATAACACTTGTAAAACATACTGCCCGAACTAGCGATCGAGAAATCTCGACGGCTTATATCTCGAAAACCGATTAACTCGATTGTCAAAAATTACCACGTTGGAATGACGTTAGATGACATAAAATAAAAAATCTGTAAAAGTGTTGTTTTTAAGTAGGCACTTCAATAAAATATTTAAAATGTACTATATTATAGTATAGAATTTCTCTTAGGATTTTTCATCCTCTGATGATGCTAACCTTGTTAGTGAAACGATCGTCAGGTCTTCAAAAATATGTGCGGTGGTGATTTGGGTTCTATAAGTGTGCTTATCAGTGCTTATCATAGGTTCCAATCTTCACTTAGTGAGATAGATATGGCTTTTATAAAAAAATATGACGTTTATGCCAAACCATGATTTGACCATTTTTTGTGACAGAATTTGTTCAAAACACACGTCGCCAAGAAAATGTTTCGTAAAGTTCAGGCCTTTTGGATGTCAAATAAAAACGTAGTTCAAACTGAAACGTAATATATGACGTTCCTTGATTATTTGTGAATCAACCATTTTCTAAGTACATAGTGACATGTAAGTCAGGAGTCGCCATCTCGTTGCGGAACCAAGTAGTATGTTGTCACGGCAGCTCCATATAACAAAAAATGTTATAAAATAGTGACTATGTACAACCAACTAACAATTTTGTGAATTGTCAGCCCTGGCCAATTTATTCCCTAACATAGGGACAATGTATGTAAGGCTAGATGTAAGATGTATACTCACCACAATTAGAACCGTAGACCGGTTTCGCTCAAATTAGAGCTCGTCAGTACGGTATACAAACATGCATTATAATTCGCTATAAAACACAAAAATTCAATAAAACAAGGGGGTGTTCTGTTAAAAAAAGAAAATGTGTATCACCAACGTCTTATGGGCCACCTGTGATTGTCAAAAGATGCATAAGATGCAGCTCGAGATACCCTATAATTAACGTGAATACTTTTCTGTCATATCTTGTATAATAACGGATATATTGAGCTCTGCTATAGAAAAGCGTCACCCTGCATATGTGTTAACAGACAAAAACATAAACTGACCCCGTATTTGGGTTTTTGGGGTTCCAGTTCGCGCTCATTTGAAGAAATCTTTTTAAAATTCATAAGTCGCTGTCTTCTCAATAACGTTTTTTTCTACGAAAATTTGCTAAAATATAGACTATTAAACCATAAACTATATAGCTGAAACTACTGCCGAAGCATCAGAAACAGTGTCTATTTGAAATGGATTTTCTGAAAACATTTTAGTAAAATGAAGGACAATGATGGTTGAAGCTGAATCTTAATGCTTTGTAAACCATACCTCTTGCGGCATATTGTCTAAAAAATCCATATTTGTTCCAAATTCGTTGTCTGAAAATTGCAAATTTTGTTTCAAATCGCGAATTTGACGTTTGAAGAGGAAAAATTTTCAAATTTTCAAAATACTTTTTCTGCTATTTCTTGACGTTTTTGCGTCAAGAAAACTTAACCGTTGGATGTAATATTCAATTGGCTTTGTTAATCACATACAATATTTTGTTCTTGTGCTTTCCTCTCATCACCAGTGGCACCCAAAATTTTTTCCTTAAAATGCCAATAACTTTTTTCCTTCCAACTTAGAGATCTGAATTTTGGCATGTAGGGTAAGTTGGATAGTAAAAATGTATATACTAAATTTGGTTGTCAAAGCTCTGTTGTTTTCGGAGATACGAAAATTTTCCGAAGGAAAATCCAAAATTTTCCCGGAAAAACTGGTCCGACTTGCCTGGCTAACGAACTTATCCAAGCCACTTACAAAAGGAAGGTACGTATTAAATTTCATTAAAATCGGTCCATTATTTTTTGAGTTATCGATACGATATATATATATATATATATATATATATATATATATATATATATATATATATATATATATATATATATATATATATATATATATATATATATATAAACACAGATCTCCCCATTAGTAAATTTTTCATTTTACGAAAAATTTGCTAAAAATTGTGAATTTTTGTAAAAGAAATGTTGCCAATTTTCATAAAAAATATATTTTTTTCAATTTTGGTCTTAAAGCTGTTTGTGAATAATTATATCTTGGCAAGTATGTAAATAGCTTGAAGAGGTTCGTTGTCCAGAAAAATCGGCCCAGTTTTTTCTGGAAATTTTTAAAGTTTATTTTCGGAAAATATTTGTACTTTTTGAAGTAGTACCTAGTTTAGTAGGACCTCTAAAATCGATCTTCAAGGTCTGTGTAAATTTGAAGTATTAACTTTACTAATATGCCGTATAATAATAGTGCACCATTCTTATGAAAATTTGCTACGATAACGCACTTGCTGCGTCCCGAATTTTTTTTCAATGAGGAAGTTTCATATAATTTACTTTTGATGAAAAACGTATTTAAAGTACAGCAAAATACTCTAAAAATATATGTCTACAAGTAAACCTCCCTTAAAGTGAACCACTAATTAGTAATTAATTATTGAAATATTGAATATAATTCAAAAAGACAGCGTGGGCGAAATGCGATCTGATTGGTGAAGAGGTTTGTGACGTTACGATCCGGTACATCTGCGTGATACCATTGTGTTTGTTTCGAATTCTGAGCAGTTTTATCATAATTTTAAGTAGTTTTGGTGTTTAGTGTATAATATAGGTTCAAAGGTAGTAAGTTGTGTTTAATCTAGTGCTGGGAATTTATCCGTTCGTGTATTCAAATATTCGTTCCGAAAGCTTGAAGACTATTCGAATTATTCGAGTGTTCGAATATTCGAATATTCGTGGAGTATTCGAATAATGTGCTTGGTTAGAAAAATATGGCTAATTTATAATTTATAGTGCTTTAATGAATCTTCTAGGTATCATTCCCAGTCATTATATATATATATATATATATATATATATATATATATATATATATATATATATATATATATATATATATTCGAATATTAGAATATATTCGTATACACTCTGGTTGAAATAATTCATATTCGAATACTCAAATATTCGAACTATTGGTATTCGATTCCCAGCCCTAGTTTAATCTAGTTTAGTGTGTGATGGCTTCAGCAGATTCAGAATCACAATACGAGAATGCGAAAGACATAACAGTGCCTGGACATAAATATTATAAGTGCTGTATAGTGCCCAAAGGTACTTCCCCAACAATAACTACCCCCAACAAATTATTCTTTAATGTACATAAGGATGAGAAAATCAGGAAGAAATGGTGTATATTTTTCTTGTATGTTGTTTGAATGGAGAACATTTTGAGGTTATGCTTTTATTTACATTATATTTTATAAGAAATTACTACATAAAATCCAACAAAGACATTTACAGGATAAAATAAGGTGCATATCAGACACATACCTCCCAGCTTTCACCCCTTTTAGCTCAGCACCCATGAAACACGGGTTGTTTTATAAAAACGCAAACATTCCTAGTACATAAATTTTTGGTAAATTATAAGATTGCCTTTGGACAAATCCAACTTCTGTAGTCATACTATAAGCCTGTACAGTTTTTAAAATCATTAATACGAGTATATAGATATTCACGATAATATAAGTTGATAACAATAACTATCCGGCACACGTAAGTCGCCTAAACACTAATTGTGAGATGGGGATCTCTGTGTGAGTAAGCGAGACTCGTGTAGCCGATACCGGATCGTGAGGTCACAGTAAGTCGTCTTTGTTTACGGCTGCGTTTGGCGCGGAAACATTTATTTTGATTTTCTATATTTTTTTAAAGGAAAACTATTAGTTAAAAATTGAAATTTTATATGGCAATTGATTTTATACAATATGGGGAATTGCATAAGAGGAGAATAAAAAAATGTGCAAATATCTCATTATTTTAAGATGTAATATATTAGAAATATAAAATGTACAATACAAAAACCTTTAGTTGCAGCTAATTCAATGAACTCAACTTCGTCAGTAAACACGCAAGCCGGTGTATGTTTTCAATATTTTCGCTCATACATATCTGATCCTATTTAGAAATGACGTGCATATTTATCTGACTCCTAAAGACATTGTGTGTTATAGGGATTTGCATTCGCTAACGATGATTGACTGACGTGATGTTCACAAATCTATTTACTAAAACAAAAGATAAAATCACGTGATATTTCCTGTCGTTAACAAGCAGTTAGCTGGAAGATGAACTAACGATATAAAGTTATAAAAGGGACTTGTGATCCCACAAATCAGAAACAGATGCTCCTTGATACGTCGTTCATAATTATACGGGATTAATTATTTCAAGTTAATTTGCTTTAAATTATGTTAATGCTTGTACACTAATTGATATATTTTATTTTTAGTTGCACCCTGAGGGGAAATATTAATGCCTTGAAGCGTTATCTGTCTCCAATTTGTTGAGTTGTATTGTGTTCATTTGATATGCTTAATGAGATCTACAAAAGGACTAAAAGATTGTGAGATGTAGGACAGGGTCGCCATCTCGGTGCGGAACCAGGAAGTATGTTGTCACGACAGCTCTAAATAACACAAAACGTTATAAATAGAGACTTTAAATAATCGCGTAATAATGTTTTTAATTTACAACTGGTTTTATATTTGCAAACAGTACCAATATACGATTTTTCACTATGCATATACAGTGTGTCCCAAACTGGGTGGGAATGTATTGCTATCTCCGTTATTATTAGAGATATGGAGGCGGCTAAATTAGCAATGTTTTGTAGAATTGTATGCTCATTCCAAATATGACTGGTATTTTGCCCTGCCTCTTTCCGTTCTAGAGTTAGTTTGAAAAAACAAAATTTTTCGATTTTTTTTTTCAATATCTATGCAGGCATTGATCTGACATGTCTAAGACTTGCACATTATCAGGACACTTTTTACAGAGTAATCTTTTTGTGCTATTCTCAACTCTGGATTGTCATTTGTTTTTGAGCTGCAGGTACCAACGTTTGTTTTTATTATGGCAGCGAAATTGGATTTTTTGCTCATGTGATAGCCCGTAAAAAGAGATTTCTAATGATGTACAACATGCTTGAGAAATCTTGTAATTGCACTGGCAATTTTGAGAAAACCCGTTTTGAGGATAGTAGGCTATAAAATCCAATACCAGAAAACAAATTACAAAAAAAGGTGTTCAAAAAGCAGTAGGCCATGGAGTCTAACAATAGACTTCTACTTTTAACATAATTTTCCGTAATGATTCAAGATAAAAAATAGGAACTTTGAGCACACCAATGAATCAGCCCATTATTACAAATGATATTTTACATTACAACATTTTCCTAAAAAATTGTTATACTTTAATTAAATAAGTAAACCTAGTAAACAACTAAATTTACTAACAGAACTCAATAAAAAGCAAATTATTGATTTACGAAGACGTCTTTGAAAATTGTTTGATTTTTAAACATAAGTCATGTGAGAAACAACATAAGAAAGGTTGCTATGGATATAACACTATCGCGACAATTAAGAATACTGTAATTCTTAATTATCTGAACAATTTAAGGTGTATTTAACACGTTGCTTAAAATTTTGTACTAAATAGTTTGTTTCCTGTTTATTTCAAATATTATTCAACAATATGTTCAATAATGAAGAATATTTTGACATGTTGGAATGTTATATTCGTTTTAACCGAAATGCTGGGGCAGCTGCATATTCATATCAAAACAACTACCCAGAAAGACGACAACCAAACATCAAAATATTTCGCAGGATAGTGACCAATACATTGAAGAAAACGCAAAGAAACTACCAATGCCTAGAAATGAAGAAGGAAATAATGTTGTCTTACAGGTTTCAAACGAAAACCCTTCGCAATCTGTTCGGTTGTATGCTGAAAAAATTGACGTTCCAAAAAGTACGGCACATCGTGTATTAAAACAAAGTCATTACCATCCATACAAACCTACAATCGTACAAGGCTTAAATGTTGACGATTATCCTAAGCGACTTCAATTATGCAAATGGTATCAAGGACAATGTCACCAAGATGAAAATTTTCATTTGAAAATAATATGGACTGATGAATCAAGATTTACAAATTGTTGTATGTATAATCGCCATAATAGGCATTATTGGGCAAATGAAAACCCCCATCTAAAGGAAGAAAGACGATTGCAAGACAGATTTGGTATTAATGTTTGGTGCAGCTTATTAGGTAAAAAACTGTTTTTTTTTTGTTTGTAGATTAGACAGTTAATTTTGAAAAATTTCAGGTAACTTCATTGTTGGTAAGTTCTTTTTTGAAAATAATATAACTGGGAAAAGGTATCTTAATCAACTGAGAAATGATATCTTACCAACAATTAGAACAGTTCATGATAATTTAGACGAGATTTGGTACCAACAAGACGGTTGTCCAGCTTACAATGGCAGGTTCGTCAAACAAATTTTGTACCAAAATTTTAATAATCGTGTTATTTGTAACAATGGGCCGGTTTACTGGTGTGTTCGAAGTCCTGATATAACACCCATGGATTTTTATTTTTGGGGTACTCTGAAAAATGATTTGTATAAATTCGATCCACCACAAAATATCAATGAATTACGAAACAGAATCACGGAAGCTATAAATGATATTGACCGAAACACCCTCACCATATTGAACAATTTTCTATTTAGTGTATTTTTAAGTTTCTATTTTATTATTTGTTGGGTTGCGTTTCTAATTGTGTAGTTTTGTGGAGTTTAAGTTTCTATTTGTTATTGCCGGGTTTCGTTATTAAACTGTTTCACATAATATTATCTAGCTCTATTACCTAATTAAGTGTTGTAAATCAAATCACAATGTTTTTTTTATCGTGAATCATTAGGGAAAATTATGTTAAAAGTAGATGTCTATTGTTAGACTCCACGACCTACTTCTTTCTGAACACTTTTTTTTTGTCATTTATTTTCTGGTATTGGATTTCATAGCGTACTATCCTCAAAACGGTTTTTCTCAAAATTGTCAATGCAATTACAAGATTCCTCAAGCATGGTGTACATCATTGGAAAGCTCTTTACACAGGCTATCACATGAGCAAAAAAAGCCAATATGGCTACCATAATAAAAACAAACGTTGATACCTGTAGCTCAAAAACAAATTACAATCCAAAGTTGAGAATAGCACAAAAAGATTACTCTGCAAAAAGAGTCTCGATAATGTGCAAATCTTAAACATGTCAGATCAAAGCGTACTTATATATTGAAGAAAAAGAAATCGTCAAATTTTTTTTTTTCAAAATAGCTCTAAAACGAAAAGAGGCAGGGCAAAATACCAGCCATATTTGGAACGCGCATGAAATTCTCCAAACCGTTGCTAATTTAACGGTCGCCCCATCTCTAATAATAACGGAGAAAGCAATACATTCCCATCCAGTTTGGGACACACTGTATACCAAAATTTAGATCTTTAAATTAAAAGAAAAAGAAGTAATAGACGTTTAAGGGAAAAAATTGTAGCTGCCACTGATGACCAGAGGAAAGGACATAACCAAAATATTTTTGTGGATAACAAAATCTATTGTATATTAAAGAGTAAGTTTGTTGGCGAGAAAGGTCAAGAAATACCAGAAAAATTGCTAAAAATGTTATAGCTTTCCTTCTTTAAAACATCAGGGTCGCGATTTGAAACATCAAAATTGGCACTTATAGGTAAAAATACTGAAATTAATGGAGGTTATGTAGAGAAAATGTCGCAAGATAAAGTGTGTTTTACACAACCTTAAGTTTCAGCTTCAACCGTCAACTCACATTCGGGGTTAGTTTGAGTTTTTATCTGTTAACATATATACAAGGATGCATTTCTACGGTAAAGGTCAATGTCCGTTATTTTACAAGATGCGAGAAAAATAGTGCTGAAAATTGAATGATGACATCCACATAGCTTTGATAATCTACTTTTCTCAGAAAGACATTCTAATTAAATGAACTTAGGGTTCATGACTTGACCACACAGAACATATTCGTATTCCTGTGCCCGTAAACTTCTGAAACGTTATACTACTCGAGATTTAACGAAAACAGTTAACTTTTCACCAAATCACCCCTTATTGATCCCCTACTCCATGAAGTGATATTACCCAAAAACAATTCGATGCATTCATTTGTCGGGTGCCAACTGGATACCAAATTTGAAGATGATATTTCAATTTGTTCGAAAGTTATTGCGCCTACTAACAGACAGACGTACAGGCCGACAGATCGACCGACAGACTGAAAAACAATGCATATGTTCCCTCCAGCATCAAGTTATCTATATAAATTCTAAATTTCTGTCACCGATATTTCACTCCCACACATTCAACCCTTATATAAATTACAGCACAGAACACCAAATGTTTGATGAAATTAAAAGTTTTCTAATAAACCAACCATAAAACGTTATATTACTCAAGTTTTAACGAAATAATGTCAATTTTCAGGAAATTATCCCTCATTCGCCCCCTTCCCCTATATTCATTTCACACAAAAACAATCCGAACCGCTCGTTTGTAGGGTGCTAACTGTATACCGAATTTGAAGACGATATTTCAGTAAATTCAAAAGTACAAACAGACATACAGACCGATACCGATAGACAGAAAAGACACAGGATGACCCATAAGTCGTTGCTAATGCAAATTTTAATTTTTTTAATCCAAAACCTCTCATGTTATATTGTATTTTTGCATTTTTCATATATGAGGACCGCAACTTTTGAATTTTCACAAGATTTCTTCAAATGAGCTTTATCTAGGCCCCTAAAACCCATATTCGGGGTTAGTTTCAGTTTTTATCTGTTTACATATATACTGGGTAATGCACTTCTACGGTAAAGCTCAATATATCCGTTATTGTACAAGATACGAGAAAAATGGTATAGGTTAATTAAAGGGTGTGTTGCATCTAATCAAATTATTTTGACAAATACAGGGTGACCCATTGATTATACTAATTTTATTTTTTTAATTTAGCACCTCTTATGTTATTTTATTTTTGTATTTTCCATAAAATTATAATGCATGTTTGTAAGGAAAAAAATTTGATCGCCTACATCGTTTTCGAGTTATTTCAACTGTTTTGGAGCTTTTTATAGTTTTGACATATATCAAAAATTATGATACGGCGTTTTTGTCAATAGATCGAACATATATATATATATATATATATATATATATATATATATATATATATATATATATATATATATATATATGTTATACTAGTGACCAAATTTATTTCCTTCTTTATTAAGAAAAAGACATATTTGCTACTAAAAATATGTTTATGAAAATTCACTACTATAAGCATTGCTACGTCCAGAGTTTAGTGAGTTTGCAAAAATTTTTTCAAATGATCGCGAACTAGGACCCCTACAACCCATATCCAGGTTCAGTTTCAAACTCTCTCTCTCTCTCTCTCTCTTTCTATATATATATATATATATATATATATATATATATATATATATATATATATATATGTATGTATTTGCACGATAACTCAAAAAGTTATTAACCGATTTTGATGAAACTCGGCAAGAGTCTTGCCTTTATTAATCGCTTGGATGAGTTCGTTAACCAGCAAAAGAGGACAAGGTTTTTCGGGAAAATTTTTAATTTTCTTTCCAAACAAATTTTTATCTCCGAAAATTAGAAAGGTATTTTGATGATATTCGGTGAATCTTTTGCCTTGTGAAAGACCTTACTGCATACCAAAACTCAACCTTCTAAGTGTATAGAAAATCGAGTTGTTCATTTTTGAAACATTTAATGAAAATTCGAACTTTTTTAATTTCTTAAGGTATCCGGTTTGATCTCTGGGCCGGCCACCCCGAAGTTGACTTTGCTTACAAAATTAATAAGTTAATTGGAAAGGTTGGGCCACTGGCATGAGATGCCATATCAATTAAACAACTTAAAAAAAAATGAATTTCGTAGTAAAAAATGTGAGCGAATTTTTGTAGAAACATTTTATAACGTATGTTTATAAAAGTAAACCTACTTAATTTTCGTAATAACAAAATTTCAAATTTTTGTGGACAAAACTATTACAGTGAATTTTTGCATAAAAGAGTTATTTTACGAATTTTCGTAAAAAACATTTTGCTTAGATAAGTCGCCAGCATAACGCACTTGCTGCGTCCAAACTTTTTTAAATTTATTTGCTTTTGGTAAAGAGTTATCTAAAACAAAATGTAGGCAACCTGCTTAACTCCAGGTGACGTGAGCCGACTTTTTACTTGTTATACATAAGTTTATATGTTTTAGATTAATTATTAAAAGCAAGATGCTAATCGCTGTTTGGTTTCTATGCAACCCCATTATCTCGCGGCGTCTTTTGTCCTACGAATATCCTGTACATTACAAACAGTGGATTATATCTGAATAATAAATTCTCTTAAAAAAACCCACTGTCCTAGCCCTTTCTTATTTAAAGGAACATGCAACTCAGGTAGTCCAATTTCCGCAGCGAGTTATTGTAGTAGACAAACCGTCAATCGGCCCAAATGAAAGTGAAGGGCCGTGTTCTGTTCTGTTGTACATTGTACAACTGCTGTGTTTGACTGTGTGTATATGCAAAGCCACGGTAGATAATTTGAATACGACAGTTCCTCTTCCGGAATAACCCTCTCAGACAATGTGATTTATGTAGAGAGCTTATACCAGGAGGCATCAACATACAAGGTCATCCACAAAACCTGTTTGTTAAAAGTTTATATACTTCTGATCTCACTACAATTGTTTTTAATTGCACCCCTATCTCTTTTGTCGTTACAATCTACCAAAAGTATTTTTCTAAATGACGGACTTTAGCTCGAAGTTGATACCAACTTCTCTATTTTAAATAGAACGCCGTGCTTTTCGTCCCATTTTCGGAATCCTGAAGCGATTTTCCACTGTTTTTTGTTCAGCATTCCCTATATTTTATTTCAACAACACACCACGAGGGCTTACAGCCTAAATATTATCGTATCGTGGGTGTCGACATGGAGGAAAGAGGCAACTTGTTAATTTTGGACTTGAAGGTTTGGAGGTTCGGAGGAGAAGGCAAAACATGTGCCGGCAAGGAATTCCACAACTTGAAAGTCCTCGGGACAAAGTAGCGGGCATAACAAGATGTTCTATGTCTGGTGACCTGGACAGTAAAAGGGTGCATTCGCTCTGTTCCCCTGGTAGATTAGTTGTGAGCAGCAGGTGGATGAACTATGGAAGAAAGGTCGTCTGAGCAGTGCCCGCGCAGATATCTATAAAAGGGAGAGAGGCCACCAATGGCACGTCGGTGGACAAGGGATGGCAGCCTTTGGGTGAGGGTAAGGGCACCGATAAGACGTATAGCTCTCTTCTGAATGGAGTTTAGGATAGGAATGTAGAAGCGGCAGAGGCAGCGGCACCCCAGATGTGGAAGCAGTATTCAAACTTTGCCCTTATTTGTGAAGTATATAAGGTATAGAGATTAGGTCGTGAAAATTATTTGCGAGCCCGGAGAGGAAACCTAATTTCTTAGCAGCCGCTTCTGCAATTGATGTGACATGTTGGTGCCAATTGAGATTTTGATCCACAGAAATACCAACAAGTCAAAAGGACTCATTACTTTGAATAACTTCGTTGTTCATTGTGATGGGTCTAGGGCTGGTGTATCTCTTATGAGATAGAAAGCAAGACTGAGATTTGGTGAGGTTGAACTGTACAAGATTTCTACTTCCACAGTCTAATAAGTTTTGGAGATCCACGGAGACAGAACCCTCCATGAGTCTGCGATCCTCATCTAATTGGGCTAAAGAGACAGGCTTAGGCTTAGAATATTGTATATTTGAGTGGAGGGTGCTGTCGTCCGCGTAAATGTGAATTAGGTTGGATGTGCTAGAGCAGATGTCATTGATATGGAGGAGAAACAAAGTAGGAGCTAAAGCCAAACCTTGAGGGACTCCTGCATTAATAGGATACAGTTTAGAGGAATGACCATCCACGACAACAGAAATGCTCCGGTTGGAGAGGAAATTTTCTGTCCAGGTACAGAGTTTTGGTGGTAGGCTATAGGCCGGAAGTTTATTGAGCAGCGCTGCGTGCCAGACCTAGTCGAATGCTTTGGATATGTCTAGAGCGACAATCTGAGATTCACCGTGTAGTTCCATAGACTTGTTCCAAGAATGGGTGACAAAGGAAAGGAGGTCGGCAGTTGATCTGCGCTGACGGAATCCATACTGCCTGTCGTGGATATATCTATCTATATACCTATCTTGGATCGTTTACATAGGTGCTGCTTGTCAATAGGATCGTTAAGGTTCTTTGTCAGGAAAAAGCGCAATATTTCATACAAGGTGTTCGCCATTGACATGCATGTCAAATATTGCCAGAAAAAAAATGAAGTGGCTAGTTAGAGAAAACCGGATTGTGATATGAGTTGAAAGAAAAATTACGTACATCACTGTGACTTTCCCTGTGAACCATATACGGTGAGAGAGTAATGACTCTCGTACATAAAAAAACATCGACGCAGCAAGTGTGTTATGGTAAGGTAGAAAGTAGCACTTGGGATACATTTAGTTTTTCTGTAACTATATGGTCTAAATGTGCACAACTTAGGTACTTTACATTTCCTTTTTTATGATAAAATGAAAATATTATTTAGGAATCATATAAGTATATATATATATATATATATATATATATATATATATATATATATATATATATATATATATATATATATATATATATATATATATATATATATATATATATATATATATATATATATATATATATATATATATATGATTGAAGGGAGGAGTAACAGTCGTTACACGTTAGCGTGCTAAAATTTGTATACTATTAAGGGCAATTACGACCAAAAACGAGGGCTATATTTTAAAGCAAGTCACTCTGTACTAAAACTCGATATATTTCGCTACGGAATTCCGAGCATCTTCAGGAGTACTAAAAATGAATAAAAATCAGCACAGACATCTAGATTGTGCATTAAAAATACTTACAGCACTGTAACTAATTGTAAAAGCAAAGCCAAAACATTGAAAACAGGGAAAAAATGCCAACAAGACATGCAAAAAAGCAACAATGCAAAAACATCTCTATATCAACATGTAACTTTACGCGAACATTTCTACTATCAAAACATTTAAAGCTAGTCATGAACAAGTATGAAAAGTGTCATTAATGTTAAAAACTAAAAAAGCTTTGAAAAATTCGCGTGTAACAAAATGGACACCTAACCCCATTTTTTCACGTTAGAATTAGAATGTCAACCAAAAATATAAATGACAGCTGAAGAACTCAATGATCATAGACTATTTTGTTACTCTATTGATAAATTATGTGACATGTTTTCTTATTCTAAGTTATAGAACCGGCCAGCACAGAGGCCTTTTGATAGATCTGATGGCGCCTCTTTGCTGGCCGGTTCTATAACTTAGAATAAGAAAACGTGTCACATAATTTATCAATAGAGTAACAAAATAGTCTATGATCATTGAGTTCTTCAGCTGTCATTTATATTTTTGGTTGACATTCTAATTCTAACGTGAAAAAATGGGGTTAGGTGTCTATTTTGTTACACGCGAATTTTTCAAAGCTTTTTTAGTTTTTTAACAGCTGTTACTGCGTCAGCATTTCTTTCATAGTATTTATTGGAATCTTATTTGTTGCCATAACGCATTTGCTGCATCAGTCTTGTTTCGTAGTACATATTGATATCTTGATATCTTATTGGATATCGTAGCACACTTGATGCGTTAACATCTATTTTGTAGTACGTATTGATATCTTATTCGTGACCCTAACACACCTGCTGCGCCCATGTTTTTAAATTTAGTTTTTAATTAAGAACGTATCTCATTCATTACCATAACGCACTTTCTGCAAGTCGCGATCTCCAAATAGCGATTTTTGCTACTAAAATTGGCTAAAAATAATAGACTATTGAATATCTAACTCTATAACCTAAACTACTGGCAAAGATTCAGAGAGGGGGTCTATTTGAAATACGTTTTCTGCAAATGTTTTAGTAAATTGAAGGACAACGGTGGTTGAAGCATAAACTGAATGCTTTGTAAATAACAGCTCTCACAACATTTTTTCTACCCCAACCGCAGTTGTTTCAGAATCTTTGCTCAAAAATCGTCAATTTAGGTATTTCAAATCGCGACTGATGTTTTAAGAAAAAAAACTATAACGTTTTCAAAATAGATTTTCTGTACTTCTTAACCTTTTTGCGCTGAGAATACGTAATCTTTCTGCAATAATCAATACATTTTGCTAACGACAGAAAAAAATTTGGTTTTGTGCGTTTCTCTAATCACCAATGGCACCCAATTTTTTTTAATGCTTAACGATCTGAGTTTTGATATGTCGGTACGTTTTATAGTGGAAACTGGTATACCAAGTTTGGTTGCCGCAGCTTTTTTATTTTCGAGAATACAAAAATTTTACGAACCAAAATCCAATATCTTCCAGGAAAAGCTAGTCAGACGACAAAACCGTCAGAAACCGAGAAGATACATTTTCTCCAGTACGTAATATGTGGGAATCATTCATATCTAACTCTACAAAATATTATACTCCTCACAGTTATTGTACTATTGATGAAGAATTGTTGAGATTTCGAGGCAATTGCCCCTTTAAAGTTTACATTGCATCAAAACCTGACAAATATGGGATAAAAAATATAACGATGTGCGATTCACGTACCTATTATATTGTAACTGCCGTTCCATTTATCGGCAAAGAAAACAGAACCTCCCCCAGATTATTATGTAAAAAAGTTGACAGAACCCATTCACGGGACAGGACGCAATTTGAACATCGACAGTTGGTTCACCTCCATCCCCCTGGCTGACAAAATGCGTGCTGACTACAATTCAACCATTGTGGAAAATAAGAGGGAAATTCCACCATTACTTCTCCCATACAAGCAAAAATAAGTCATCTCAGTTCGTATTCGACAATCAGAAAACTTTGATGTCCTTTACACCTAAGAAAGCTAAATCTGTACTACTATTGTCTACAATGCATACTGGCAGCACAGTAGATGAGAATAGAAAACCCGAAATTATTAATTTTTATAATTCGACCAAAGGTGGTGTAGATACCTTTGATCAAATAGTGCATAGGAATTCCGTCTCCCGCAAGACACGCAGGTCGTCATTACGCTTCTATGGTGTGATGGATCAGGCAAGCTTAACTCCAATATTATTTTCCAAATCGTCAGTGTCATAGACAGAAAAGTGTTCGTCGAACATGCTTATTTGAACTGGGGCTACAACTTGTAAGACCACATATGGAAAAGCATTTAGCAAAACCAATACCTCGATTATTAAAGGAATCAATAAAAATGCTGGATATGAACTCAGAAGGAACAGTTGACCCGCCCCCAACAAGTTCGCTGCACCTTACGTCCAAGAACAAATGACCTAAAAACAAAACCTGCATGTGCAGAGTGTTCTAAAGCTGTTTGCAATAATCATACAGCTAAAATATGTACTGAGTGTTTAAAATAAATCTTGGTTCTCTGAAATAAAAGTTTTTTTCCATATTTCTGCAGGTTAAATAGAAACATAATAATGGTATCACAGGGAACCCCGGCTAAGGAACTATAGCCATTCTATTCACCTAAGTAATCTAGGGTTAAGGCACACGTAGTCAAGAAAAATAGAAGAGACAACAAGAAGAAAGCTGCTTGAAGATTTAGATAAATTACTGAAGGACAAAAGATACAACGAATTAAAGGCGGCGGAACACAGAAAATCAAGGTTGTGACGACCAGTCCCGCATATATGGGATGTCAAACCGAGGGGTTTGCCCCGCATGGTAACTTTAGTGGGCGGCGAATTCAAGTGTGGCACACCGACAGAGCTTATCAAAAGGTAGGTTATCAGTGGCAGACGGGAAATTGGACAAACAGACCTGACTGGAAGCATCCAAACAAAATGGTAGGCAAAACACGTGGCTGTGAAATATGCAAGGCTAGATGTATTCTCACCATAATTAGATTGGATTGGTTGACCAAAACTGAAAGAAAATCCTATGGAATGTTGAATAGAAGAGGCTTAGACAATATCTGAAAAAAATGGAGTCGATCCTATTCTGACCAATAAACCAATTCCGAAATTGAAACAAAGATTGACAGCGCTACGACACTAAATTTAAATATTTATATTCTCAAGGGTTGTGAAATATTTAATATGTCGACTAAAGAACTACAAAAGAATCGAGTGGATGTAGCACGAAAATATGAGAAAAACCTAAATATATTTGAGTTCTGCCAGGAACTCGGTGTTTTTAAAGACCCTGTTCCACTTGTTTCGGCTACAATACCACATATGGAAAAACATTTAGCAAAACCATTACCTCGATTATTGAAAAACTCAATAAAAAAATGTTGGATATGAACTGAGAAGAAACAGTTGACCCGCTCCCAACAAAATTCCAGAAACAAGTTCACTGCACCTTATGTCCAAGAACAAATGACCGAAAAACAAAACCTGCATTTTCAGAGTGTTCTAAGGCTGTTTGCAATAATCATAGAGCTGAAATATTCACTGAGTGTTTAAAATAAATCTTGTTTCTCTGAAATAAAAGTTTTTTCCCATATTTCGGCAGACTAAATAGGAATATAATAATGGTATCACAGGTAACCCCGCCTAAGTAGCTACAGGCATTCTATTCACCTAAGCAATCTAGGGTGAAAGCACTCGTAGTCAAGAAATAGAAAAGAGACAACAAAAAGAAAGCTGTTTGAAGATTTAAATAAATTACTGAAGGGCAAAAGATACAATGAATTAAAGGCAGCGGAACACATAAAATCAAGGTTGTGACGACCAGTCCCGCATATATGGGATGTCAAACCGAGGTGCTTCCCCCGGATAGTAACTTTAGTGGGCGGCGAATTCAAGTGTGGCACACCCACAGAGCTTATCAAAACACGGTGCTGTGAAATATGCAAGGCTAGATGTATTCTCACCATGATTAGATTGGATTGGTTGACCAAAACTGAAAGAATGAAAATTCACTTAAAATTATAAGTTGATACAAAAACTTAAAGGAGAATGAGCGATAGACCCCCGCGGTAGTTTTAAGTTTTTGCCCGGCCTCAATAAAATCCAAAATCCGGGAATGGTGACGACATCGCGTCATAATGATACAATTTTATTGTGGAAAGGTTCTCAACTAGATGATGCATCCTTGTACGTATATCAGAAGTTACCTAGTCTAACCTGGCGTCAGTTGGTCAGCCAGGTCGCGGTGTGTTGTGTCGTCTATAATGCATATGGGTTCTTCATTATAAACCTCTGTTTATTAAAAGGCATCTGCTAAGGGCATCGCGTCACACCCATATTAACATACTGTGGAGTGCATTAACAGAACGGTGTTAATGAAACGCTGATCAAACCCAGCAGAAGGCGTCGGAGGAAGTTAATGTTATAATAATACAAGTTGGTGGTATGTTTAACAATTCATCATGACTTGGATAATATATTGAAGAAGCAAAAGGGTTAAATTTAAACTTTTATTTGATGTTTTACGTAAGTTGTATTAGTGAAAATGTTGTGACGAAATTTAACCACGTTAATTAAAAAAATGCCTGGAAAACTCTACTGTAGAGAAATTCTTATATCAAGCACATATCCCGATACACTTAAAAAAACAAAAGAACTTATGTATTCCTCCTGAACGTCAAAAACTCTGGAGTTGACACAGAATTAAATAATAGGCTTATTCCTGCAAACAAAATGAGGCATGTTAACCAGCACTCAAGTCCAAATAACCAAGTTGTAATTTAATCACCCATAACCAAAATTTTGGCGTTCTAGGAGGCCTAGTTCGCGCTCATTTGAAGAAATTTGTTCAAAATTCAAAAGTCGGGATCTCCTCATTAGTAATTTTTTTTAAAGAAAATTCAGTCAAAGAAAGATTAAAAGCAATTTCAATAATTAAAATCAATTTTAATAATTAATTAAAAATAATGGGCCGATTTTGATCAAATTTGGTATATACCTACCTTTTGAAAGTGGCTTGGATAAGTTCGTTAGTCAGGAAAATTGGCCCAGGTTTTCCCGGAAAATTTTGTGTTTCCTTTCGAAAAAAAATTATATCTCTGGAAATAACAAAGTAAGGACAACGAAATTTGGTACGTTGGTTTTTGTCATAAAGAGTATCCTATGTATCAGTTCAGGTCTGTATGTTAAAAGACAAAAAAGTTAGAGGTAAATGAATTTTTAATTAATTAAACCTGATTCAAGAAAGTTAAAACGTCAAAATTGATAATTATGATAGGAGTACGAATGTAAGTGAAAAATACTACACGAAATAACTAACAAGCTCCTAGATATGTAGTCGTTACTTTCCTTCATTTTGTTAAAATATGAGCGAAAATCCATTGTAAATCAAAATTGTTTGGTGTAAATAGTAAAAACGTTAGACAATTAACATAGGTACTACCGGATATACCTTCTAGTGCATACATGTCGACCGTAGCCAACTGGGCTAAGCCCTGTACATCGGATAATCGACTCCTACATGACGAGTTCTAATCCTAGTTAGTGGCATTACTTTTTATCAATTTTTTTGTCTAATTTCACTTTGTTAATTCTGGACTTGAAGGTTTGGAGGTTCGGAGGAGAAGGAAAAACATGTGCCGGAAAGGAATTCCACAACTTGGAAGTCCCCGGGACAAAAGAGCGGGCATAACAATATGTTCTATGTCTGGTGACCTGGACAATAAAAGGGTGCATTCTCTCTGTTCCCCTGGGAGATCTGTTGGGGGGCAGCAGGTGGGGGAACTATGGAAGAAAGCTCCTCTGAGCAGTGCCTGTGAAGATATCTATAAAAGAGAGAGGGAGGTCACCAACGGCACGCCGGTGGGGAAGGGATGGCAGCCTTTGGGTGAGGGTCGGGTCACCGATGAGACGTATAGCTCTGTACTGAATGAAGTCCAGGATAGCGAGTGTAGAAGCGGCAGCGGCACCCCAGATGTGGGAGCAGTATTCAAGGTTTGGCCTTATTTGTGAAGTATATAAGGTATAGAGATTAGCTGGTGAAAAGTATTTGCGAGCCCGGAAGAGGAAACCTAATTTCTTAGCAGCCGCTTCTGCAGTTGATGTGACAGCTGGTGCCAATTGAGATTTCGGTCCACATAAAAGTGAAAAGGGCTCATTATTTTGAATAACTTGGTTGTTCATTGTGATGGGTCTAGCGCTGGTGTATCTCTTATGAGATAGAACGCAAGACTGAGATTCGTTGGAGTTGAATTGTACAAGATTTCTACTTCCCCAGTCCAATATTTTTTGGAGATCCACAGAGACAGAACCCTCCATGAGTCTGCAATCCTCCTCTAATTGGGCTAAAGAGACAGGCTTAGGATATGGTATATTTCAGTGGAGGGTGCTGTCGTCCGCGTAACTGTGAATTGGGTTGGATGTGCTGGAGAGGAGGTCATTGATGTGGAGAAGAAACAAAGTAGGCGCTAAAGCTGAACCTTGAGGGGCTCTTGCATTAATTGGATACAGGTTAGAGGAATGGCCATCCACGACAAGAGAAATGTTCTGGTTGGAGAGGAAATTTGCTGTCCAGGTACAGAGTTTTGTTGGTAGGCCATAGGCCGGACGTTTATTAAGCAGCGCTGCGTGCCAGACCTGGTCGAATGCTTTGGATATGTCTAGAGCGACAATATGGGATTCACCGTGTAGTTCCATAGACTTGTTCCAAGAATGGGTGACAAACGAAAGGACGTCGGCAGTTGATCTGCGCTGACGGAATCCATACTGCCTGTCGTGGATTAGATTGTGTTTTTCAAGAATTTTTAGTAATTCGGTGTTTATATACTTTTACGTCACTTTAGAGACGACTGAAAGGAGAGAAATAGGCTTGTAGTTGCTAGGAAGCACTTTGGATATTGACATAGTCATACAGAATTAAATAAAAGGCTTATTGCTGCAATACAAATCCCAATCAACAAAATGAGTCATCTTAACCAACACTCAAGTCCAAATCACCAAGTTTTAATTTAATCACCATTAACCAAAATGTTGGCTTCATTGTCATAATCACTACAAATTTAAGAATGCATCTCTCAATTGGCTTGTTTTTGACTAGTAAAATTATTCGAAAGTCAGTAACTTGCAAGTAACCAAATTGGTAAAAATTTAGTTCAATTTTACCTATAAAATACGCTTAAATATGCTTTTGAGTTGCAATTCCACAATTGGTAAATTTAGGTCGTAGTGTGCCCTAAATTGGACTGAAAACTGACTACCGAGTCCAGGTACCTGGAGTACCCATTTTAAGGTAATGTATTATCTAATATTTGCCTGTAATACGTTTCTGTGGTATAGTAAATTGAAGGTCTTCTTACGAAGCCTGAATATATATTATCAACTTAAGTGCAATACAGAGCAGGAAACATTTTGGGCAATGAGCTAATATAAAATGGCTTTCTTATTGAGATTACAGCCATACTTATTGCAGAAATGGTCCTCCAAGTCAAATTGCCTACATCAAAATTGAAAATAGCCATAAAATCGGACTTTAAATAAAAAGTGACCTCAAAGTTCAAAGTGCACAGCAGTGAAATAAATTCGTGAATGTTGGAGGTGTTTCAGTTGATAATCTTAATTAATAAAAGTTGTATTCTTCAATAATATTCTCTGTGTAAATCTTAAAAACGTATGACTTTATCGGGTACTACTTTATGTAAGCCAAATTTTAATTCCATGCTGATTTGAAATCAGCACGTTTCTCTCTTCAGTATAATACATCCCTTTTCATGCCCATGAAGTGGAGCATTGGCAACACGGTCAGCTATCATATGTTTATATTTATTTACTTATTTTATCTCTATCAATGTCTATAATATATTTTAGAATCAAAGATCGAAAGCGTTATATAATCATTCCAATATGCCCCTCCGGTGTGCACGTATAGAAGTCATACAGGCAGTGGTACGAAGCCATTTAGTTAGCCGTTTTTCAATAACTTATTTGATTTGAAATTTGAAAATTTACGCGCATATGTTTGAGATAAATTATAGTTCAGTGAAAATAGTTTACTTTATGTCAGACTTCGGGTTTAACCGAAGTGACCACCAACTTGCCTATTTTAAATACAACATGGTGATTTTTATTATAATTTTGAATTCTACATTGAATTTGAAATAAATTATCACTAAGATACTATATACAAAAAATTGACCGTTTTTAAAATTTTTAGACTATTTTGAAAATTTCTGCAAAAACCTAGGTGAACATTACACGTTATCTCTCTGTGAAAATACAACTAAGAAGGCTTTTTGCACAGATGATCCTTAGATTGGCACCTAAACGACACATTTGATAGCGTTTATTTTAAACATACAGGGTGGTAGGAATGAGCCGTGCCGTCTGTTAAAATTGAAATCACAGTTACTCGCTTATTTCAAATAGAACAGCCTATATTTTATGAGCTATTTCGATTGGCATCCGGTTTCCCGTATTAGCATTTTAGCAATTTATGGTTTAGCCGTCTATAATTTTCACCTAATTTTTGTAGAAAAAATGCGTTAATGAGGAGACCGCGGCTTTTGAATTCAAAAAAGATTTCTTCAAATGAACGCAAACTAGGCCCCCTAGAATCCATATCCGGGTTTACTTTCTGTTATTCTTGTTGTTGTAATTGTTATTATGCAAGATATGGGAAAAAATTGTATACGTTACTTATAGCGTGTCTTGAGCTGCATCTTGTAAAATTATTTCGACAATCACAGGTGGCCCATAAGTCGTTGGTGATACCTTCAATTTTGTGAGCATTCCTTATTTTTGCATTTTTCATCGAGATATGTTGCATGTTTGTAAAAAAGGCGAGACGCAGTAAGTGCGTTTTGGTAGCGAATTTTCACAAAATGCTTCAAAATCCAGTAACTCAATTTGCTATTAACCTAAGGTTCGTCGGCTAGGAAACGAGTTTTCTCGGAAAAATTTTGAGTTTATTTTTGAAAAACGTTTGTCTATTTTGAAACAATAAGTTGTTTTGATAAAATGTGGTACATTGTTTCCACTATATAGGTTATAGCGGTGACCAAATTGATGCCTGCTTTCATTAAACAGTCATATTTGCTATTAAAAATATTTTTATGAAAATTAACTTCCATAACGCACTTGCTGCGTCCAGACTTGTTTGTTATTGGCTCCTTCATAGTTTTATCATTGTACGACTTAGTCTTTTTTAATATTAAAATGTTGTTTTTAAGTGATCACTGTTGTCGGCTCAATTTGAATGCACTAATGAGGAGACGGCGACTTATGAATTTTGAAAAAGTTTTCAAATGAGCGCAAACCAGGACCTCGTGAACTCATCTTCAATGTGAGTTACAATTTTTATATGTTTATTTATTACACCGATAACTCAAAAAATAATTGATACATTTTGATCAAATTTGGTGAGCACCTTCCTTTTGAAAATGGCTTAGAGAAGTTCGTTAGCCAGGAAAATCGGCCTAGTTTTTCTCGGAAAATATTGCATTTACTTTCGGAAAATTTTTGTATCTCTGGAAATAGTAAAGTAAGGGTCACCAAATTTGGTGCCGATTTTGTATCATAACAATTAAACTATGTATCAAAATTGAGATCTGTAGTTTAAAGACAAAAAAGTTTTAGGCATTTAAAGAAAAAAATTGGGGTTTTCCTCCTAAACATCAAATTTGCGATTTGAAACGTCAAAATTGGCAAGATGTAGGCAAAGAACCTAAACCCAATACGGGTACGTAGAGAAAATTTCGCAAGAATATAGTGTTTTACAAAGCCTTAAGTTTCAGATTTAACAGTCATTGTCCTTCATTTTACTGAAATGTTTCCCGAAAATTCATTTCAAATATACCCTTTCTCTGATGCTTTGGTAGTAGTTTTAGTTATATATATATATATATATATATATATATATATATATATATATATATATATATATATATATATATATATATATATATATATATATATATATATATATATATATATATAGAGAGAGAGAGAGAGAGAGAGAGTTTATCTTTTAATAGTCTATAATTTGTAGCGAAATTCACTCCGGAAGAGACCGCCACCTTTCAGTTTTAAAAAGATTTATCTAAATGAGCGCGAACTAGGCCCACTAGAACTCACATCCGGGGCTAGTCTTATTTTTTCTCTTTTTTTTTCATATACACAGGGTGACGCATCAATATATCCGTTATTATACAAGATACGAGAAAAATTGTATACGCTAATTATAGGGTGTCTTCAGCTGCATCTTATAAAATAATTTGTACAATGACAAGCTGGCCCCAGATCGTTGATGATACAAATTTTCTTTTTTTTTTTTTTAATCGAACACGCCTTATGTTATTCAATTTTTGCAATTTCCATCGAAATATAATGCATGTTTGTAAGAAAAGAAATTCGGGACCCAGCAATTGCGTTATGGTAGCGCACTTTCATTAAATGCTTCAAATTTCAATAACTCAATTTCCTTATAACTTAAGATTCGTTAGCCAGGAAACCAGTTTTTTCGGGAACATTTTAAGTTGTTTTCGAAAAATGTTTGTACATTTTCAAACAATAAGTTACCGTCATGAAATGTGGTACATTGTTTCTACTATATCGGTTATACTGGTAACCAAATTTGATGCCTGCTAACTTTGCTGATTTTTGATAAATTTGATTTTTCGAAGTTGTCAGGTTAATGTATTACGTGATGATCTTCCTTCCTATGTACTCTTGGTTAACCTTGCATTCTGGGCAGCGCTTTTTTAATTCATCTTCAATTTTCTAGTCAGAGAAAAAGTGTCCACGTCTGTATTAGTACTGAACGGTTTCACCAAGTAAGGGCAACAACAATTAATAAACCACTGTAGTCCTCTCTCTTTTTCATCTTGCTAAAATCCTACTAGAAAATAAGTGCATCTTGTTACGTACAAACAAATCGTCTCATACGGAACGACAAGTCTGTTCCAAGAGAACCGAATAAAGATCTTACAATATTCAAATTACATAACCATCAATTTGTATAGAGCAATTGTATAGCAAACCCTTCACTTTCATTCTGTTCTATAGAGTTTTTTATCTACTACAAAGAGGACCGGAAGGGTAGAGAGCTACCTGAGGACACAGCTCACAAGAAAGGGTTGCCAGCAGACACTAGGACTACCTTGCGTCTCCAAGACCATATGCAAAAGAAGTCAGCAGGTATCTGAGACAACATCTGCATACATGCGTCAGGGGTCGCAGGGTGAACTCTGAAGGGGTACATGTGAGAATTCCCGGGACAGGTAACGATCGGATTGTAAAAATGATAAATTATATTAAGAAAGGGCCCTAACACAATCGGGGGTCGCGGCGACCTTATTTAAATATAATTCAAAAACTGTCAAACGCCCCTCTGATGGCATTTGCATGTTGGATGGTCTCTATACCTGGTTTGTATCCTTTGTTCCCTATAGCCGTTACTTGAACTACATATTCAAATCAGTTTCAATTGAAAAATTGTTTCGATTGTTTGAGGTATGACTATTGGATCCGGATAACTTTTGATGTATAGAGTACATATTGATTTTATGCGGTTGGAGAGCTAATAAACTTAAAATATCAAGTTTCCATATTTAGATTTCAATGTGCAGGTATATCTGGAATTATTTTAGGATGAAGCCATGGCTATATTGTCTACTTGTTTGTTATTTCTGACTCTAATATACTATCAATTCATATTGAATTCGTAGAAAACGAATGGTATACGTAGTCAGCCAGGGAACAAGTCTCACTTTAAAATATAAAATAAACTCATTTTATTGCCTGCCGATATACGAGGGAGTACCCAAAAGGAACCGAACTTATCTTTTCAATTTATTTCTAAAATTGTTAGACAAAAATCTTCAATCTCCTAAAAAGTACTCTCCGCCGGCACTAGTACACTTTATTTTATTCCATTGTGTAAAACATCTTTGACATTACTTTTTTGTGATGCCCGAGAGTTCCGCTGTTGTTTTTCCTCACCTCAGCAATGTCGGCAAAACGCATTCCTTTTATGTTCTTTTTTAATGCGAGATTAAAAAAAGCCTGGACGCAGCAAGTGCGTTATAGGTTTCTAATAGCAAATGTGTCTCTTTAATGCAAGCAGGCATCAATTTCGTTACCGGCATAACGTATATAGAAGAAGGAATGTACCATATTTTATCAAAATAACTTAGCGTTTGGAAATGCACAAAAATTTTCCGAAAATAAGCCTAAAATCTCTCCAGAAAACTGATTTCCTAGCCAACGAACCTTAGGTTAATAGCAAATTGAGATTTTTTTAATTTTTTTATTTCAACAACACACCACGAGGGCTTACAGCCTAAATACTATCGTACCGTGGGTGTCGGAAAGGAGGAAAGAGGCACCTTGTTAATTCTGGACTTTAAGGTTTGGAGGTTCGGGGGAGGAGGAAAACATGTGCCGGCAAGGAATTCCACAACTTGGAAGTCCTCGGGACAAGAGAGCGGGCATGACAAGATGTTCTATGTCTGGTGACCTGGACAGTAAAAGGGTGCATTCGGTCTGTTCCCCTGGTAGATCTCTTGGGGGCAGCAGATGGAGGAACTATGGAAGAAAGCTTATCTGAGCAGTGCCCGTGCAGATATCTATAAAAGAGAGAGAGAGGTCACCAACGGCACGTCGGTGGGCAAGGGATGGCAGCCTTTGGGTGAGGGTAGGTCACCGATGAGATGTATAGCTCTCTTCTGAATGGATAGCGAGTGTAGAAGCGGCAGCAGCACCCCAGATGTGGGAGCAGTATTCGAGGTTTGGTCTTATTTGTGAAGTGTATAAAGTATAGAGATTAGCTGGTGAAAAGTATTTGCGAGCCCGGAAGGGAAAACCTAATTTCTTAGCAGCCGGTTCTGCAATTGATGTGACATGTTGGTGCCAATTGAGATTTCGATCCACAGAGATGCCAACAAGTGAAAAGGACTCATTACTTTGAATATCTTGGTTGTTTATGAGAAAGAAAGCAAGACTGTGATTTGGTGGGGTTGAATTGTACAAGATTTCTACTTCCCCAGTCTAATATTTTTTGGAGATCTACGGAGATAGAACCCTCCATGAGTCTGCGATCCTCATCTAATTGGGCTAAAGAGACAGGCTTAGAATATTGTATATTTGAGTGGAGGGTGCTGTCGTCCGCGTAACTGTGAACTGGGTTGGATGTGCTAGGGAGGAGGTCATTGATGTGGAGAAGAAACAAAGTAGGGGCTAAAGCTGAACCTTGAGGAACTACTGAATTAATTGGATACAGTTTAGAGGAATGGCCATCCACGACAACAGAAATGCTCCGGTTTGAGAGGAAATTTGCTGACCACGTACAGAGTTTTGGTGGTAGGCCATAGGCCGGTAGTTTATTAAGCAGCGCTGCGTGCCAGAGATGACTGAAAGAAGAGAAATAGGCCTGTAGTTGCTAGGAAGCGCTTTCGACTCTTTCTTGGGGACGGGTTGTACTCGAGCAATTTAGTAGGAAATATGCCTCTATTGTAAGATGTCTGAAACAGACGAGTCAAGACAGGAGCAAGTTCTGGTGTGCATTTTTTGAGAACAATTGCTGGGATCTCGTCAAGGCCAGAGGCTTTCCTGGTATTAAGAGAAGAGAGCATCTTTCGTACCTTTTTAGTTTTGAAACATAACATTTGAAGCATTTAATAAAAATTCGCGACCAAAACGCACTTAGTGCGTCTCGACTTTTTTTCTTACAAACACACAATATACTTCGATGAAAAATGCAATAATATAAGGGACGTTTGAAAAACAAATTTTAGGTATCACCAACGACATATGGGCAATCCTGTGATTGTCAAAATAATTTTATAAGATGCAGCTCAAGACACCATAATTAACATATACAGTTTTTTCTCGTATCTTCTATAATAACAATTACATTGAGCTTTACCAGAAAATGCGTCACCTGTATATATGTAAACAGATAAAATACGAAACTGAACCCGGAGATGGATTCTAGCCGGGGGAGGGGGGGTGGTGGGTGTGGAGTACGCACTAATTCCAAGAATTTTTTTTAAATGAAAAGTTGTGGTCTCCTCAATAACGAATGTTTTCTACGAAAATTAGCTAAAAATTATAGACCGTTAAACCATCAACCTAACTAAAACTACTGCCAAAGCATCAGAGAGGGAGTTTCTATTGGAAATGAATTTTCAGGAAATATTATAGTAAAATGAAGGACAATGACGGTTGATGCTGAAACTTAAGGGTGTGTAGAACAGGTTTCTTGCGACATTTTCTTTACGTAACTCGTATTCATTTCAGTTTCTTTGCTTAAATATTGTGACGTTTCAAATCGCGACTTTGACGTTTTGAGGAAACCCCGAAATTAGCCAATCACTTTTTTGTCTTTCAACTTGCAGACCTAAATTTTGGTACATGGTTCGCATTTTATAATGAAAACAGGGGTACCAAATTTGGTGGCCATTACGTCATTTACGTAGATATAAAAATTTTCCGAGAAAAAACACAACATTTTCCGGGAAAACCTGTGCTGATTTTCCTGGATAGCGAACAAAATCGGCTTATTATTTTTTGAGTTATCGGCATGATATATATATATATATATATATATATATATATATATATATATATATATATATATATATATATATATATATATATAGAGAGAGAGAGAGAGAGAGAGAGAGAGAGAGAAGAATACAAATTAACATGCAACATTTTCTTCACGTAACCCGTATTCGTTTCAGGTTCTTTGCTTAAATATTGCCAATTGTGACGTTTCAAATCGCGACTTTGACGTTTTGAGGAATATATATATATATATATATATATATATATATATATATATATATATATATATATATATATATATATATATATATATATATATATATATATATATATATATATATATATATATATATATATATAGAGAGAGAGAGAGAGAGAAGAATACAAATTAACATGCAACATTTTCTTCACGTAACCCGTATTCGTTTCAGGTTCTTTGCTTAAATATTGCCAATTGTGACGTTTCAAATCGCGACTTTCACGTTTTGAGGAATCTCCGAAATTAGCCAATCACTTTTTTTGTCTTTCAACTTACAGACCTAAATTTTGGTACATGGTTCGCATTTTATAATGAAAACAGGGGTACCTAATTTGGTGGCCATTACGTCATTTACGTAGATATAAACAATTTCCGAGAAAAAACAACATTTTCCGGGAAAACCTGTGCTGATTTTCCTGGATAGCGAACAAAATCGGCTTATTATTTTTTGAGTTATCGGTATGATATATATATATATATATATATATATATATATATATATATATATATATATATATATATATATATATATATATATATATATATATATATATATATATATATATATATAGAGAGAGAGAGAGAGAGAGAGAAAAGAATACAAATTAGCGATTAATTAAATTTATCCAAATATTAGAGACAAAGAAGACAACAGATACGTTTCGATAATTTATTTTGGAACCATTTCAGAAAACACTTCAAAAATTTTAAATACCTGTACAAATACAAAGGTAGCTTTTGAATCTTACAACACGACGCGTGATTTGTTATTTAACGCGAACGAAAAATCGTGTTTCCTGACAAAAGCTGGAGTTTATAAATTGGCTTGTACACATTGTAACGCAATCTACATAGGTCAAACTTCTAGAAATTTTAACAACCGATACAAAGAACATATTTCTGCATTTAGAAATAACCACGCTGACAAATCTACATTTGCAAAACAGATTATTGATACCGAACATAGACCTACAGTAAATAACCGCACACAACCACAACATTTTTATAATGACAAACGTAAACTAGACTTTTTTGAAGCTTTAGAAGTCAAAAGGCACACACACGACATTAAGTACCTTGTTTTAAACGAGCAAACTGATTTAATGAATTCCCCTTTCTTGGATATTCTTCATTCTAATTAAATAAGTCAAAGAAAATAAATGTAACTATTCTTTCAAAAAAGTTATAATAAAATAATGAGTCGATGTATGTCGATATTTTCGTTGTATAGAGACTGCTTTTATACTGTTATTGCTTAGTTATTTTATTGTTGTAACTGTTATCATAGTTATTATAGGCTACTTCTATTTTTATGTTAAATATTGACATACATCACATAGACATTTTGAAAACCTCATCTGTCATCTGTATTTCATTTTATTTTCATTTTAATAAAAAAAATTTGATCAAAACATCATATCATAACATAGCAACAGATATTTATTTGTAGTTGTCATCATTTCGTACTAATTCAATTTTAATCTGTCTGAGAATGCTGTCAAGCAGCGAAACTATAGTCACAGAAGCATTGAAGAACATCCTAGAAAATCCAGAATTCGAAGGGCCACTTGCTCCAGTTAGCTCAGGCTCAGGCTACGTCCTTCACCTACAAAAACCAACAGTGAAGCCAGAGAAGTAGTCTCCAAGTCTGTATGTAGTATGGACAAGTTTCACCAAGTAAGGGCAACAACAATCAATGAATATATATATATATATATATATATATATATATATATATATATATATATATATATATATATATATATATATATATATATATATATATATATATATATATATATATATATAAGAGAGAGAGAGAGAGAGAGAGAGAGAGAGAGATTAAAACTGACCTCGGATATGTGTTCTAGAAAGGCCTATTTCGCGCTCATTTGAAGACATTTTTGCAAAGTGTCATTATTGATACCTCTCCATTAGTGAATGTTTTTAAATAAAAATTCACTAAAAAGATACCATTTCGTAAAAACCGTTTACAATCATTATTTGAATGCGTTTACAAAGATGGACTTCTTTAACATGGAGCAAAATTAGCTTTAATTATAAAATATTAGAATTTAAATAAAAAGTAATAGGGTTGGTTGAGCTACTAAACATATTTACAATTACTCTATTATTAGCTTTCCTGTCGGCAAATATCAATTTATTATTTATTTGATTGTTGTTTATCTAATAATTATCCCACTCTGACGGAACTTCTATAATGACACATAATGTAGATTTAATAGCTACATTTGTTAACAGATAAAAAACAATATCTCTGTTCACATCTATTTTCAAATACAATCAACATGCTACATTGTAGAATTGAATTAATTTAACTTTATTTCATCTAACTAGGGATAATTATAGAAAATTATTATTATTTAATTATATAATAATAGAGGAATGTGACCTAATGATGCTCTGTGAATGAGATAATTGAAATGAAAATCATTCTGTATTTTAAATCAAATGATATAAAGATAAATACCAATAAGAATTTATAATTAGCAAATCGTTGTGATTAAATAAAATTTATTTGCTGCCTACAAGAGTATAAAAAAATCTCTGGACGCAGCAAGTGCGCTTTGGTAGCGAATTTTCTTTAAAATATTTTTTATGGCAAATGAATGAGGAAAGCAGGCATCAAACTTGGTTGCCTATATAGTAGAAACAATGTACCATATTTCATCGAAATACATTTATTGTTTGAAAATATATAAACATTTTTCAAAAGTCTGGATGCAGCAAATGTGTTATGGGAGTGAATTTCCATAAAAATGTTTTTAATAGCAAATGCGAGCAGGCATCAGTCTGATTATCGGTATAGCCTATGTAGTAGAAACAAAGTACTATATTTATCAAAATTACTTATGGTTTGTGTGGTGCCTTAGCATTCCCCATAACATACACAATGTTCTATAGTCACAAATAGTTTTATTAATGTATAAATATATCTCGATTACACAGTGAATTATTTTATATCTTAACTAGACCGCGTTACGTTCAACAATGAATCGATTTCCCCAACGTTCGTGCTCCGTCCTCAGTCCACGTTCCCTGTTGGTGAATCATCATGCCCCGTAATCGGTCGCCACACTTTGAAAATATACAAACATTTTCCAAAAATAAACTTAAATGTTGGTTTCCTAACCAACAAAGCTTACGTTAATGGTAAATAGAGTTAGTGAAATTTGAAGGATTTAATGAAAATTCGGTAAATTTGCAGATTACGTCCCGAACGCTTTTCAAACAATTGTTTTCAGCAATATTACTAGGACCCCACCTGCATGCACAAACCACAAGAAAAATTGCTGGTTCACACCCCCCAAGAAAGTTACGGGACTAGGAGTGAATAGGGGTGCTGGGCGGGGTAGGTAGTAAAAAGGATATGAGCAGAAAAAGCGAAGAAAACTGCTTAACTGTCTATTTGAAGCCATATCGCCATTAAACCCCGCCTACGCGAGGGGGAAAGGAAAATGCCTACGACGAATCAGACCCCACCACCCCACCCCCCCCCCCAACTTCGACTTGCGGTAGGGTTGGGGGTGACTGCTTCGTAGTGGTGATTTTCCATCCCCTCTCGCGTGCATACAACCACCCTCGTTGCATAAACCACAAGAAAAATTTCTTGTTCATACCCGCCAATGAAGTTACGGAACCTGGGGAATAGGGGTGCTGTGCGGGGTAGGCAGGGTTTAAGGGAGATATGGCTTCAAGCTGCGAAAAAGACAACTTTTAAGCCCGTTTTATTCGCATTTTCTGCTTATATTTCCTTTTTACTACCTACCCCGCCCAGCACACTTATTCACTCCTGGTCCCGTAACTTGCTTGGGGGGGTGGGGGGTTGAATAAGAATTTTTTCTTGGGGTTTGTGCATCCAGGGGGGCACTAGGCAAGTTTCTAAAAACAGTTTTTTGAAAAGCGTTCGGGAGCTAATCTGCAAATTTACCGAAAATTCGCTATCAAAATGCACTTACTACGTCCAGGTTTTTTCTTATAATGCATCATATTTCGATAAAAAATGCAAAAATGCTTAACGAATTTGTTCTACGAAAATTAGCAAAAAAAATATAGACCGTTAAACCATAAACTTCACTAAACCTATGAATAAATATCCAAAAAAGCATCAACTTGACTAAACTGACAGCCAAAGCATCAAAGAAAGGGTCTATTTGAAATGAATATTTTGTAAACATTTTAGTAAAATGAAGGGCAATGACGGTTGAATATGAAACTTAAGGGTTTGCAGAACACTCTTTTTGCAACATTTTCTTTTCACAAACGGTATTTGTTTCAAGTTCTTTGCCTAAACATTGCCAATTTTGACGTTTAAAATTGTGAATTTGACGTTTTGAGGAAAACTCCAAAATTTCTTTTTTTAACTGCCCATAACTTCGTTGTCTTTAAAGCTAGAGACCTAAATTTTGGTACAGACTTCACTCTTTATAATGCAAACACGCGTACCAAATTTGATTTCCCCTACTTTATTATTTACGGAGATATAAATTTTTTAAGAAAGAAAACACAAAATGTTAATTTAAAAAAAAGCGCTAAAAAGGTTTTTAATAGCAAATGAGTACTTTTTTAATAAAAGCAGGCATCAATCTGGTTACCGGTATAGTCTTTATAGTAAAAACAATGTACCATGTTTCATCAAAATAACTATATTGTTTGAGACGTACACAAATTTTGAGAAAATAAACTTAAAAATGTCTTCGAAAAAAGTGGTCCTATTTTCCTGGCTAACGTATTTATTCAAGGCATTGATACACCTACCGAGATATATTATTCACAAAAAGTTTTTCGACAAAATTTACGAAAAAATTTTTCAAGAAAATTAGCAAACACTTTTTCACGAAAATCCGAAAACAATTTTGTTCTGCATTTCTTTAATAGCCAATATGTATTTTTTTAATGAAAGCAGGCATCAAATTTGGTTACCAGTATAACCTATATAGTACAAACAAGGTTGTTAGACCCAGATGTCGTAACTTGTTTTTATTGTTAATCTCTCATCATTTTTTTTAATTTTGCTTTTGTTTGATGTGTTCTCACGCGATAAAACACGTAGATATTTTCAATGGTTCATCCGTTATTTTTGTTATATTATATTTTCATTGCTAAAGTTTTTTTTTGATCAAAACATCATAACATGGCAACAGATCTTTATTTGTAGTTGTCATGAGTTCGTATTAATTCAATTTCCTTCTATCTGAGGATGCTCTCAAGCGGCGAAACCGGTTACTCAAATCTTGAAAAACATTCCAGAACAGCTAGAATTCATAAGGGCCATTTGCTCCAGTTAGTTAGTTTACGCGCTGGCTACGTCCTTCATCTACAAAAACGAAATCAATAGTGGATCCAGAGAAGTAGTCTTCAGGTTTGTATGTACTATGGACCAGTTTCACCAAGTAACGGCAACAACAATCAATGCATTTATTTATTATCATTAGTAAGCCCAAAAAACGTTATTAATTCCGATCCTCAATCATGACTTTTTATTTGTAGAAAAATAAATATGAATTAAGTTAGTATCGAAAGGTTCTAGAACATATCATGTTACAATATCACTAAAAAATAATCTTTGCTTCATTAAAGCTATACATTTGTCAATATTAATTAATGGTTTTTAGCAGTAAATAAGCATGAGTTGTTTTTTGAAGTTGAGTTTGGAAGAGAGGTTGGACGCATGTTATTGATCAAATTGTAATTAGAAGATCTGAAAAAACTTTTTGAAATGACAACCAATGAAGATAGTTTTTGACGGTTTTATTTAGAATGTATCCTTTACAGAAATTGTATCTTGTAGAAGCACAAGTCAAGCTTATTTTTACGACACGTTGATAAATTATGAATATTATATATTATTATTATTATTATTATTATTATTATTATTATTATTATATTGAAAACATCAAGCCATCTTAAAAATATTAATAAGAAGTTTAAACAACCTGAAAGCAATATTACTAATTACTGGACTGGTTCTCTTTGCTGGACCAATACTGTTTGCTGAACTATTACTGTTTGATGAAGTAATATTGTTTGATGAGCTATTATTATAAGCTGAACTGTTCATTGTTATTATTATTATTATTATTATTACTGCTGTTTGTTAAACACTGTAGCTCGTCTCTAGGATAGAAGGTTACTGGAGGTGGCTCGTCACCACTTTTACAACGCTCACCTCTTTCTGCCAGTTCTTCGGCACAAATATCGTTACATGGTGGACATATAATCGCTCCCTTATGTAACCAGTTATTGTGGAGTATCCTTATAGAAATTTCTTGGTTTGCATGGAGACACGTGTATGAATAATTACCTACTTCTATATGAAGTCCGCCATTCTGACACCTGTAAGTATAACATCCCGATCCTCGATGTTGCCATTGCCTCACTTGTCGACAACCCCTTTGCTCCCACTCCTGGTTGGTATGATCGAAGCATTTTGATCCAATACCATATTTTTCTAACGCAAAATTTTTGTCTGGTTTCGGATTATTCTCATCATTCTGACAATGCGAACCACGCACTATAACATTATTTGATCGCCAAATAATTTCTTGTATGTAGGGACAATAGTCTGCCAACTTAACAGATCCACCATAATATATTTCTTGCCCACTTGGAACATCCTGAAGGAAATCAATATTTTGATAAAATTTTGGTAGCTCAGTGGCATACATTATTAAATTACAAAGAGCAACAGATGATCTGTCATCAGTGCACTCAGTCTGCAGAGGATGGCGTTTGAATTTATTACAAAATGGATGTGTGGACAAACCCTTTGCAGTTTTTGTTGACATCCAATCACGACAACTTTTCATCACAAAATCACAACCTAGTCCTTTACCCCACGACATTGGCTGAGCTGCTGAGTAGTTTGCTTTATACCATCCCGTATCCTCCATTAAGGCCAAGGTTATCTTGGAAACTACAGAATTGTGGGTGTAAGAACCTGTCATGGCTTCATTTTCAAACACTCTCTTCTCCCAATGAGTTAGAGCAGTGCCTACACCGCCCTGATCTTCAAGCTCAGCACCTTCAAGTTGAGGACAATTAAAGTAGCTTCTCACTTCTTTCACAACATTCGGAGTCACCATCATGTCCACTACTTTGTCAATCACATCTAACTTACCCGCTATCCAGTTTTTACGTCTCACTTTTCTAATCACCTCCTCACTCCATTGGTAGGTCTGTAGCTCTTCGTTTAAAAGTGGTTTCCCGGTTTCTGGTCTCCTAGGAGTTCTGGGGTTGCCCAAATCATCACGGTAGAACGCATAAAGACTAACAGAAAAGCCTAATGCATGTAGCATTTCATGTTTTATAGTTAATAATACGATTCCTAGGTCTCGTGGGTTCGTGCTTATGTTGTTAGGACAAAGGTTAGCATAACCTGCTATAGGCCTATCTAGAGCAACCTCTTGTTGACAATGGGCAGCATACGCGACAGCCGGAGATCTATTACATCGATCAGTCTGTATTGCAGAAATATAAAATACAAAATCGAAACCCTCTATTCCAGGTCCAGCTACAGAATCTTTTGCAATTCCACAATCTTGTCCTGTATCATTGCAGATTCTGCATGCATCTAGGTGTTCTTCTGGCACTTCCACCTCACCACACATTGTCTTTTCTTTACAGGTGTGATAACAATGGGTCACTGAATTTTTAATGAAATCTTGAGTGTCGTTACATTGTCTTGTCAAACGGATAACATTTTCAACTTTTCTTACCAGCAAAGCTCTTTCCCAGAAAGATACAGCTTCAGGTAGAACAGTGTCATTGATTAGGGTGAACTTCTCCTCATCTAGTTCATACATACTTTTGTCATATGATAAGAAGATTCGTAGTGGTTGATCGATACTTCTTTTCTTCATCACGTGTTCCGGTTCTATGACAGTATGAGACACTTCATAATGCTTAGGGTGGACGTGACTGCATGTTTTATCTCCCAGCACCATACAGATCACATAGAAATAAATAATTATGAGGCTTTCGTATGAACGTTTGTAGGCTTTCATTTTCCTCTTGCCACTATAATAACTGATCACTAAAATCTCGGCAGAGTGCGCGCACTGCTGCTGATAATATCACTTAAATTTGTCACTACAATCTTTTACACTGTCCTGTCACACGATTCATTCGACAACACTAACTGTGCTTTCGTGTAGTAAAGATTCTTATGTTCTACAATCAAGCTGGGTCAGTGTGATATTATTAACTCTGATATCACAAAATTAACAAATATAGTAAATGAAAAAAAAACATTGTTTTTCCCATTATAAACACATGGGAAAAATCCAAGGATATATTGTGACACTTTTAAGAAAAGATAGCTACACAGAACTAATAATATTAGCTAGTGTTAAAGACAGAGAGAGTGTACAGCATAACGTTTGTTATCAGCAGGTCGGCAATCGGCTCGCGTTCGCCGAGGTTGACATTGCCAGATCTCGCATACGAGGTGTGTCAATACGAAGCTACCAGATATTGCATACGAGGGGTGCTTAATATAAGGAACTCAGGCTACGGGACACCAGAACAAGCTGAAGCTTTAATTGTTATGTGCCCTTTTAACCGTATTTTCTTCAAAGTGTAGATCTAGATGAACTGCATTTTTGGAACAACAAGCGCCATATTTCTACAAAATTCAAGGCCTACTTCGTGAGTGTTCAAGGGTAAAAATTAAACCATCCTTATTAGGGATTTTTACTTCATTAGAAATCTGACCACGCCACTGGATTCAACATCCCCCAAAACAGACATGTACTAAGCAGGAACGATCAAATTAAAAAAGCATCATTTTAGTGAATTTTCTTAAAAATAATTCACTAATGAGGGGATCCCGACTTTTGAATTTTGAAATATTTTTTTCAAATATGCGCTGATTATGCCCCCTATAACACACATCCGGGGACAGTTTCAATTTTTATATGTATATATATATATATATATATATATATATATATATATATATATATATATATATATATATATATATATATATATATATATATATATATATATATATATATATATATGTGTGTGTGTGTGTGTGTGTGTGTGTGTGTGTGTGTGTGTGTGTGTGTATCACATCGATAACTCAAATAATAATGGGCCAGTTTTGACTAAATTTGGTGAATACCTTCCTTTCACAAGTGGCTTGGATAGGTTCGTTAGCCAGGAAAATCGGCCTAGGTTTTCCTGCAAAATTTTGTTTTTCTTTATAAAAAAATTCATATCTCCGCAAATAACAAAGCAAGGGTGACCAAATTTGGTGCATCGGTTTATATCATGATAGGTAAATTATCTACCATTTAGCTCTGTAGGTTAAAAGATAAAAAAGTTATAGGCATTTAAAGAAAAATAAATTAAGATTTTCCTCAAAACGTCAAAGTCGCGATTTGAAACGTCAAAATTGGCAATGTTTAGGCAAAGAACGTAAAACAAATACGGATTGTGAAAAGAAAATGTTGCAAGAAGAGTGCTCCGCGAAGCCTTAAGTTTCAGCTTCAACCGTCATTGCCTTTCATTTTACTAAAATATTTACAGAAAACTTATTTTAAATAGACCCTTTCTCTGATGCTTTGGCTGTCGGTTTAGTTAAGCTGATGCTTTCGCTGTAGGTTTGGTTAAGTTTATAGCTTAATCGTCTATAAGTTTTAGCTAATTTTCGTAGAACAAATTCGTTAATGCATTTTTGCATTTTTTATCGAAATATGATGCATGTTTGTAAGAAAAAAATCTGGACGCAATAAGTGCGTTTTGGTAGCGAATTTTCGTTAAATCGTTTAAATTTTACGCAGTAAGTGCGTTTTGGTAGCGAATTTTCGTTAAATCCTTCAAATTTCAATAGCTCAATTTGCTATTAAGGTAAACTAGGACACCAACATTTAAGTTTAGTTTCGGAAAATTTTTGTACATTTTCAAACGATAAGTAATTTTGATAAAATATGGTACATTGTTTCTACTACATAGGCTATACCGGTAATGTGGTTAGTGATGCCTGTTCCTATTTGCTATTAAAAACATTTTTTTTAATCGAACACGCCTTATGTTATTGCATTTTTGCATTTTCCATTGAAATATAATGCATGTTTGTGAGAAAAGAAATTCGGGACGCAGCAAGTGCGTTATCAAAATTCAGCACACCTTCGTACACAGGGGCCACACTCAAAACTAAGGTGATTCTGTGCACAGCGTTATTGAGAAAGCAGCAAGAAACGGACAAACAAAAAGATCTATTGAAATTAGACTTCATGAACATTTAGCACAATTAAGATACGGTACTATAGATAGATCATGCTTTGCCCGGCATATTTAGGATAATAATCACCACGTAGATAAGGATAATCTAAAATTGATCAAAAACCTTAGACAACCGGGACAACTGCTTGCGAACGTATATATATATATATATATATATATATATATATATATATATATATATATATATATATATATATATATATATATATATATATATATATATATATATATATTGCTAAAGATAGTAATAATAAATATTGTATAAACTGTGCACCGCCGCCTATGGTAAGTCGGTGTCGGTCACTTGACAAGAAAGACCGGCAGCAGCACGTCCGATAGATATTAAAATAATTTAGGTATTTCCGCCAAACGAAATATGTTAATTTTTGTATTGTTGGACCACCCTATATCGTTATTGATCGACTACCTGCGCAAGTATACAAGTAGAGCTGTGTATGTCAGGTATTTGGAATTATTCATCCTCTGATGACGCTAACTTGGTTAGTGAAACGATCATCAGGTTTTTTTAAATGTGTTGTGGTGATTTGGGTTCTCCAAGTGCACTTATTGAGTTTCTGTGTTAGGAGCAAATACGCTACCAAAGCGCACTTGCTGCATTGGGACTTTTATAAACATTCCACAAGATTAAAACGATAACAATTTAAATTCTCTAAAACAATCGACAAGCCAATAGGTGTTGATCAATCACAAGGAAAGAAACAAGTGTTTAATTTGCCACAGTTCAATGTTAAAACTGGGGATTTTGAAACACAGATTCTGGAGCAGATGCAGTTTGTTAAGAAAATCTCTTGCATTTGACAGCATTATCAGACAGAGAAAAATTGTCTGAGGCTGCTGTCAAGCAGCGAAACTATAGTCACAGAAGCATTAAAGAACATCCTAGAACATCCAGAATTCGAAGGGCCACTTGCTCCAATTAGCTCACGCGCTGGCTACGTCCTTCACCTACAAAAACCAACAGTGAAGCTAAAGAAGTAGTCACCAAGTCTGTATGTATAATGAATTTTATAACGCAATGAAACACTTAAATTCGATTATCACAGAAACGGCTCCTCAAATCAAAATGTACAAGGTATATCCTTTTAGAAGATAACATATCAGGTAATAAAAATTTCTGATAAGAAATTTGATATAGGCACCGAGACAGGAGAAAGTTATCGAGCTTTAAAAGGTAGATAAAGGGCTGATGGTGGCGCCCTATGCAAGGTACATCAAAACTATAATAAAACATAGATTGCTCATCTTGAAAAACCTCCGAAGCACCAAATTTCATGCAAATCCTGTTATTACTAAGATATATATTTAACAAAGGAGTTACAACTTTGACACCCTGTATTTCGAAAACTATCAACTTTTTGACTAAAGTAAATTGGGCTAGATCCTCATATTTTAGCCTAAGGAATCTGTCGTAGTATTTTGTACAGACCTTTTAGAGATACGCTATATATATATATATATATATATATATATATATATATATATATATATATATATATATATATATATATATATATATATATATATATATATATATATATATATATAATTTTTTTAAAGAAAATTCACTAAAAGGAGAATACCTGAGACATTTTTTAATTTGGCGGGTACTCTTTGTTTGTAAATAGCTTAGATCAGTTGTGCCGGAAAATTTACATTATCTTCTGGAAAACTTTTGTACTTTTTCTTCTAAAGAGACTACCGTACCAACATATATTAAATCGTATTTTCCAGTATTATAGAATACTGAGATTTATGTAGTTAAGGTTTTTTCTAGCCAACAGGAGAGCACAAGAAATTTTGTACGATAAAAACGGTTTATTCAGTTTGATTGAAGAGAAGAAATATTATTCTGGGGTAAGAGACTAAAAGATAACACAAATTTAAAATTTTGTTTTCTACCCTTAAAAAGACAAGAAGTCTTGACGTAATTTCTTAGCTAATCGATGCTTGTTTATTATTGACAAATACAAGATCTAACTTCAAACTAACAGGTTTACTTACGTAAGAATTTCTGACATGTCGTAAAATGCATGTTCTTGAGGGAAACCCATTGTAAACAAAATTCACTACCATAACGCATTTGCTGTGGCTTGACTTTTTTTAAATTTGGGTAAAAACAAAACAATTTGCTTCCAGTGATCATAATAGACATTTTATAAATATTGGAAGAAATATAGCAAAAACTTTTCTTTGGTATTCATTTCCCAACGGATAGTTTGCGAGAGTTCTTATATTCACTAAACAAATTATAAATTTAAGTAGCCAAGCGACTAAAATCTGGGTTTGCTGCTGTTGATTTGTCCAAAGAAAAATATTTTATTGTAATTTATGCAGTTAGTAAATGTTGAACCAGAGATAAATTATAAATTTAAGTATGCAAGAAACGAAAATCTAAATTTGCTGCTGCTTCATTATTCATCCAAAGAAAAAGGTTTTGTTGTAATTTATTATATAAATGATAATCGGATGAATACTCAAAAACAAACAATATTAGTGGAAGGCATTAAATTATTATATTTATGCGAAGATATCTGTGAATTTTGTTATATAACAAACAAAAGTTATCGAAATTTGACCTCCCAGTTATTTAAGACGACAAAATGTAGTGTTGTTTATATATTACGTAGTTAGCTGCTAATCAACGGGCCAAATTAACGCGTTTTTGTTTGTTTAATATACTAAAGATAAGAAACATAACAGTTAGGTTAATTAAACTTTTAGGTCATTGCAGACAGTTAGAAAAAGCGCTTGTAACATATTAAATTAATAATTTTTCTAATTTCTTTTATCAAATACTATTACAGCAAAGCAATATAACAAATTTTATATATTAAATGGGTCTTAAAAACAACTCTAAATGTGTTACGTTAAATTCATCTAATAAGCATTTATTTTATCAACATACAAGCATTCGATTAAGCTAAAAAATTAATTTTCACATACTAGTTGGCCATTAAACTATTTTTTCCACCTATACAAAAGGCATTCGCCATCATAGAACGATACATGCACAGCGAATAAAATCGATGACAACATATTCAATAGGGGAGGGACGCCGCGGAAGCGTCCATAGGAAAAAACAATAGCCACCTAATCACAAACGTTTATACCCGAAAACAATATCTAAACGCACCGGCCTACTGACCCAATGTCGAAGAAACAGTGACCGGATAATTACTGCTCTAATTACGGGCAAAACTTAGTACTAAATGAAGATATGAGGGGGTGACGTCGTAAGCCGCCATGTTGGACATGCGCTTATAGGGGGAGGGGAAAACGTCGCGGCGAACGCAACTGTCTTAGTATCTATGCAAAGCCCGGCTTCCCTCACAATTTTCAGAGATGTTCGCATTCCATCCTTTTCCATCACATTGGATCTAAGGTAGTCAAAAATGAGATGGGCTTCTTCCAAGTTGACTTGATTAGTTTCACGCGTGCATACGTCGTGACGCTGAAGAAAACTTGGCATTCGCCTCTTTCCTTCCAGTCGCTAAGGTTGCCCTTTTATCACTGTCACTTGCATCTCGAATCCCACAGTGTCCCTTAATCACATGTCTTTGTTTTTACCGCTCCATTCCATCCCGAATCCAAGTTGGCGAATAGGTGCTTCGAGTTGGGTGATCTCAGCGGGCCCTGAAACAGGTAGGATTGTTAATTTGATGAGAAATAGATTCATTGTAGTTTGTAAGATTTTTTAAATGTTTTATTGGTCCCCTGTTGCATTTAGTTTTCGTATAACTGCAGATATTATAGGCGCGATTGAATTACATATTATTTTTAGATATTTTTCCTGGGTATAAACAAGTAATATTTAAACCATTTTGAGAATAAAGTTAATATATCAAACAAAGAACAGAACCTAACACTTATTGAGCATAAATCATATTATATTGTAAAATGTAACAACCTTACATTGTAAATATAAACAACGTACACTTAAAAACTTAAAACACAAAAATCCTAATAAATGATATAAACAATTTCAAAGTCAATCAATCAAAATTAATAGACATTTGAAAGCTTATATTCCCTGCGTTTTTGTGAGGTGTTAGCACATGGAAAATAATTCTGTACAGCTTATAAATTATTGTAAGCATAGTTTTATTACAATTTTTATACTCGTTGCAAAAATTACCTGTTTTTTTTTAAATTTATTTGGCCGTCAGGTAATTATTGAGGTTTATTTTGTTTAGGAAAATATATGTTCAGTTTCGCCACAAATGCGAGCGTCTGCTAATTTTTAAACTTGGTAAAACTTGATCTTACAAGATAATACAAAATATGGTAATATTTTCAATATATTACAGTTTGGTTGAGAATTGTAAAACTTTCTTATTTGAATCCTGAAGCGTTGCTCCAGAACAAAGTGATTCTCTATATTAACATTTTAGTAATTTATTTTGATTGTTTTTCAGTTAATAAACTTGTTTATAGTCCTCATTTCTCTTTCATACGGCTCAAAAACGGGAGCCGTAAAGTTGAGTTTCGACTAATTCTCGACCCAGTTTAATCCGAGAACCGATATATATATATATATATATATATATATATATATATATATATATATATATATATATATATATATATATATATATATATATACAGACTGTCCCAAAGGTCAAGTCACAAATAAAACCTCACACGAAGATAGACTAAATCAAGCCCATCCAGAAAAACCCTATACGATCTTAGCAAAATGTTTGCAATTTTCAAGATTTTCACAATTTGATTTAAAAAAAGGAAATTATCTTTCCTCCCCCCACATGCAGGAAAAGCTTTCCCGGAATGGGATTTTTGTGCAGGTTAATTCTTAATAATGACATTATCGAATGAATCTGAAATATTTTGTGTTGTTATTCAGAAAATCTGAATCGGACTTTTTCTTCCCCAAGTTTTTAAAATTTAGAATAAACCTCCTTACTGAAAAAAATTCTAATGAAATTTACTGGCTCATAATTTAAAAAACTCTGGACGCAGCAAGTGCGTTATGGAAGTGAATTTTCATAAAAATGTTTTTAATTACAAATATATCGCTCTAATGCGAGCAGGCATCGATTTGGTTACCGGTATAACCTATATAGTAGGAACAGTGTATCATATTTTATCAAAATAATTATTTGAAAATGTACAAAACTTTTCGGAAAATAAACTTTAAATGTTTCTGAGAAAACTGGTCTCCTAGCCAATGAACCTAAGGTTAATAGCAAATTGAGTTATTGAAATTTGAAACATTTAATGAAAATTCGCAACCAAAACGCCCTTGCTGCGTTCATACAAAAAATTTCCGAAAATACAGTTAAATGTTGGTTTCCTAACCAACAAAACTTACGTTAATAGCAAATGAGTTATTGAAATTTGGAGGACATAATGAAAATTTGCTACCAAAACACACTTACTGTGTCCAAATTTTTTCTTACAAACATGCATCATATTTCGATAAAATATGCTAAAATGCAGTAACGAATTTGTTCTACGAAAATTAGCTAAAAATTATAGACCGTTAAACCAACCAACTTCACTAAACCTACAGCGAAAGCATCAACTTAACTAAACCGACAGGCAAAACATCAGAGAAAGGGTCTATTTGAAATGAATTTTCTGGGAATATTTTAGTAAAATGAAGGACAATGACGATTGAAACTAAGACTTCGGGCTTTGTAAAACATTATTCTTGAGACATTTTCCTTCCGTAGCTCATATTAGTGTCAGGTTCATTGCCTAAATATTACCAATTTTGACGTTTAAAATCGCGATTTTGACGTTTTGAGGAAAAGCCAAATGTATTTTTCTTTGAATGCCTGTAACTTTTTTGTCCTTTAACCTACGGAGCTAAATTTTGGTAGGTAACTTGCCTATAATGATATAAACCCGTGTATGAAATTTGGTTGCCCTTACTTTGTTAATTTTGGAGATATAATTTTTTTTCGAAAGAAAACATAAAATTTTCCGGGAAAACCTCGGCGGATTTTCCTGGCTAACGAACTTATTCAAGCCGCTTGCAAAAGGAAGGTACTTACCAATTTTGACGTTTAAAATCGCGATTTTGACGTTTTGAGGAAAACCCAAATTTATTGTTCTTTAAATGCCTGTAACTTTTTTGTCCTTTAACCTACAGAGCTAAATTTTCGTAGGTATTTTACCCATAATGATATAAACCCGCGTGTGAAATTTGGTTGCCCTTACTTTGTTAATTCCGGAGAAATAATTTTTTTTCGATTTTTTTCGAAAGAAAACACAAAATTTTCCGGGAAAACCTCGGCGGATTTTCCTGGCTAACGAACTTATCCAAGCCACTTGTGAAAGGAAGGTATTCACCAAGTTTTATTAAAATCGGTCCATTATTTTTTTAGTTATAGGTGTGACACATATATATATATATATATATATATATATATATATATATATATATATATATATATATATATATATATATATATATATATATATATATATATATATAAAGTCTGAAACCGACCTCGGATTTGGGTTCCAGGGGTCCTAATTAGCGCTCATTTGAAGAAATTTTTTCAAAATTCGAAAGTCGGGATCTCCTCATTAGTGAATTTTTTTTAAAGAAAATTCACTAAAAACTTCCGTATTTTATGGAGATTTTAAAATGATATAAAACATTATCAATATTCTTAAAAATAATTTACTGTCGACGATTGAAAGTAAATTATGAAGTGGTTTTTCAGAAACTTCATCTTTTAAGCATCCCCAATAAAACACGGTACATATCGAGTCTCTCCTTAAATAATTTGCATGTCCGCATACTGTTGGTTGGTGAATCAATCTATTAAAAAGTGAGCGCGTGTGTAGCAAGTACAAATTAGTAATCTATATATATATATATATATATATATATATATATATATATATATATATATATATATATATATATATATATATATATATATATATATATATATATATATATATACACTTTATTTGTTTGCTGTAATCTTTGTGATTCTTTATTGATTTATGTGGACTGCAGTTTTGAACCCTCCGAGTTCATCATCAACACGCTACACAACATTCCAAAACATATATATATATATATATATATATATATATATATATATATATATATATATATATATATATATATATATATATATATATGGGATGATTCACAACGCAATTGACACACAATGTGTGCGTGTAGAGGACCTCAAAACATACCGATTTTTATATAAAAATTTTCTATGACGCTCATGATTGCCGAGATATTGACCTCAGAAAATTCTTTAATAATTAGCAAAAAACAGCTGTATTGCAGCCGTGCCCTAACATAGAACAACCAAATTTGGTAGATAGTTTTCCTTTATAAACATCCTTATTTGATAGAAATTTAAAGTGGATATAACTTCAAAAAGGGGTGAGTTAGGGGATGGTCATCCTTTTAATGATTTGATTTTTTTAAACCCCAACCTAATTAAAAGTTGAAGTCCATAAATCTTATATCAAATTAACTTTTCTATCTTCTTTTACTCTTGTCATATTTTCGACAAACCACCCATTTTTTATAAAATTGAGTTTTTTATGGTTGAGATCAAAACAACATTGTCCCTTGAAATTTTTTTTTAAACATTGAAGTCTCATGGGGGATGCCTTAGGCGCTCTGCAAGTCATTTTTGCTAGGTTACAGTTGTTGTCAAATCTGACATTACTTAAATTGATTAAATTTTACAATAATTATTGTCTTGTGTTTCTTGTTTTCTTCTGTGATAATAATTTGTTGCTCAAAATGGCTCGAAAATTCTCGCCTAATGAACAAATTAACATGCTTATGGTATTGGGGTTTTACGAGGCTATTTTTCGCAGAAGTGTAGATGTATATCGAAGAAGATTTCGTAATCGTAATATACCACATCGTCAAACGTTTGCCAATGTTGAACGTAGAGCTCGGGAAACTCTAAAGATCTCAAATTTCTCAAAAACGGGTAGTTTGTCGAAAAATTGACAAGAAAAAGAAAAGGTAAAAAATTTAGTTTGCTATAAAATTGACGGACTTTAACTTTTAATTAGGTTAAGGTCTAAAAAAATCAAATCATTAAAGGGGACCCACCCCTAATTCACCAATTTTTGAGTTTATATCCACTTTAAATTTTTGTCAAATGATGAAGTTGATAAAATAAAATCATCTACCAAATTTGGTTGTTCTATGTTAGGGAACTTCTGCAATACAGCTGTTTCTTGTAATTATTAAAGAATTTTCCGAGGTCAATATTTCATCAACAATGGGCGTCAGAGAAATATGTTATATAAAAAATCGCCATGTTCTGAGGTCCTGTACACGCACACATTCTGTGTCCATTGCGTTGTGAATCACCCTGTGTATATTTGTATCACACCCATAACTCAAAAAATAAATATATAATATACTATAAAAATAAAATAATGGGCCGATTTTGATCAAATTTGGTAAGTACCTTCCTTTTGCAAGTAGATTGGATAAATCCGTTAGCCAGGAAAAACGGCCTAGGTGTTCCCGGGAAATTTAGAGTTTTCTTTCGGAAAATTTCTATATCTCCGCAAATAACAAAGCATGGGCAACCAAATATAGTGCGCGTGTTTGTATTATAAAAAATCTCGGGACGCAGCAAGTGCGTTATGGTAGTGAATTTTCATTAAAATGTTTTTATTGCAAATATGTGTGTTTTCTTTTTAAGAAAGCAGACATCAATTTTGGTTACCAGTATAACCTATATAGAAAAAGCAGGCATCAAATTTGATTACCAGTATAACATATATAGTAAAAACAATGTGCCATGTTTCATCAAAATAACTTGATTGTTTGAAAACGTACAGAAATTTCCAAAAGTAAACCAAAAGTGTTACTGAAAAAATCCGTTTCCTGGTCAACCTTATAGGTTAATGGCAAATTGAGCTTTTCAAATATGAAGCATTTAATCAAAATTCGCAACCACAACGCACTTGCTGCCTCCAGAATTTCTTAACTTACAAACATGCATTATATTTCGATGGAAAATGCAAAAAAATAAGGCGTTTTCGACAAAAAAAATATTATTTGTATCACCAACGACTTATGGGCCACCCTGTGATTGTCGCAATAATTTTTTAAGATGTAGCTCAAAACACCGTATAATTAATGTATACAATATTTTTTCATATCTTGTATAATAACGAATATATTGAGCTTTATTGATTTTTTACGAAAATTCGACAAAAATTATATACCATTAAACAATAAACTCTATAGCTAAGGCTACTGCCAAGCATCAGAGAAAGGGTCTATTAGAAATGAATTTTCTGGAAATATTTTAGTAAAATGAAGGACAATGACGGTTGAAACTAAGAGTTCGGTGTATGTAAAACATTCTTCTTGAGACATTTTCTTTCCATAGATCGTATTAGATGCAAGTTATTTGCCTAAATGTTGCGAATTTTGACGTTTTCAATTGTCACTTTGACGTTTTGAGGAAACCCCCAATTTATTTTTCTTTGAATGCCCATAACTTTTTTTTCTTTTGACCTACAGAGCTAAATTTTGGTAGGTGGCACACCTATAACGATATAAACCAGCTTACCAAATTTGGTTGCCCTTACTTTGTTAATTTTGGAGATATAAATATTTTGCGAAAGAAAACACAAATTTTTACGGGAAAACCTCGGCGGATTTTCCTGGCTAACAAAATTATTCAAGCGACTTGCGAAAGGAATGTACTCACCAATTTTGACGTTTAAAATCGCAATTTTGACGTTTTGAGGAAAATCCAAATTTATTTTTCTTTGAATGCCTGTAACTTTTTTATCCTTTAACCTACGGAGCTAAATTTTGGTAGGTAACTTGCCTATAATGAAATAAATCCGCATATGAAATTTGGTTGCCCTTACTTTGTTAATTCCGGAGATATAAAATTTTTTCGAAAGAAAACACAAAATTTTCCGGGAAAACCTAGACCGATTTTCCTGGATAACGAACTTGTCCAAGCCATTTGCAAAAGGAATTTATTCACCAAATTTAATCAAAATCGGCCCATTATTTTTTGAGCTATCGGTGTGATACATATATATATATATATATATATATATATATATATATATATATATATATATATATATATATATATATATATATATATATATATATATATATATAAACATATAAAAATTTAAACCGACCCCGGATATGTGTTCTGGGGGGGCTAATTAGCGCTCATTTGAAGAAATTTTTTCAAAATTCAAAAGTCGGGATCTCCTCATTAGTGAATTTTTTTTAAGAAAATTCACTAAAAGTGCACCACGTATCAAAATTTAGGTCTGTAGGTTAAAATACAAAAAAGTTATAGGCATTAAAAGAAAAATTTGGGTTTTCCTTAAAACGTCACAGTCCCCATTTGAGGCGTCAAAATTGGCAGCATTTAGGCAAGGAACCTGAAATGAATACGGGTTATGTAACGAAAATGTCGCAAGAAAAGTGTTCGGAAAACCTTTAAGTTTCAGCTTCAATATTCATTTCAAATATACCCTTTCTCTGATGCTTTGGCAGTAGTTTTAGTTAAGTTTACGGTTTAACGGTCTATAGCTTTAAAATTTTCAAAACACTAAAAAATGCGACAATTTTATTTTTTTCATAAAATTGTGAATATCTTGAAACCCGTAAATTTTTGCCAAGATCATATAGGGTTTTTCTAAAAGCGCTTGAGCTAGTCTATGTTTATGTGACATTTGAATCACGACTTTTGGGAGAACCTGTCGCTGTTTTTTCCGATGTGATGCATCGTTACGTTGCATCGATTATTTTCGATACATCAGATGAAAACATCGATTTGTGCGATGCATCAGAAATATCAACATTTGAAAATCAAAACTTTTTATTAAAGGCATGTAAGGTATAAAGTTCATTGAAAATATACATCATGTTTTTTTGGATATATACCAGTAGTATGGAAAAATCATCGATTTTTGCGAGGCATCGAATCAGTGAAATAAAAATAAAATGAACACAATAAGTTTATTTTCTACCAAATTCCTTGAAAAAAGTTAGAACAAGATAAAAAATAATATAAAGATGAGAACAAAAATCGCAATATTTGTTTTTTAAACTCTGGAAAAACAGGATTTTACTTAGTGGTTTACCTTTATGTCTGTTTCCTTGTTGATTTAAAGCTTGTAAACTTATTATATTATGATATGCACAATACTTTATGTTTTCCGAGATGTTTTCAAGTAAAAACTTGGTTCATCAACTCGCGAATTGATACAATGGAATTGCGAAATCGCCGCGAAACGTATCTCTATTGGTTTATTTTAAATAATATCGTAATATTGTTTAAAATAGACCAATAGGAAATAGCTTCGCAATTTGCGAGTCTATGAACCTATCTTTATTTGGCAATTGATGTACCGATAAAAATACATGGATGTATCGAATATATTCCTATACATTGCATAATACCGATGCATCCCATCGAAAATATCGATGGTTTCGATGCATCGATGTGTATCGAACACCCCTAATCGGCTGGCTAAGACCATAATCTCTTTTATTTAAACAATCGGAACGTTTTTCGATCTCGATCTTTTCGCGAATAATTCTGGTTTTTAAGTTGTAAACCGGGGTTATTGTTATGGCATTTCAAAGTCTCCTTTGTGTCATGTATGAGTATGATGATGCATGGCCAGTGGGGTTGAGGGGTTGAATTTTAATTTTCAGTTATTTTAATTATTTATTTTGCTTTTAGTAATGGCGGTAACGCCTCCATATTGCATAGTTTTAACTCTAGTGCTTTTCTTCTGTATTTTAATTAGTCTATGTTTCTCTAGTAACAAGTTTATAATAATAATTCTCTGTAAATTAGTTCTTGCTTACTGAATTCTTTAAAAAGTATTTAATAATGTAATGTAAGTTTAATTTTTATTGGCACAAATCTAATTTCAATTTAGTTTTTTGTTGTTGAACTAAATGGATACACGTTCTTCACATTACGATATAGATAGGAAATTACTACTCTATTCATGGATTTTCACACTATATCAATCATTGTAAGTCGCTCCCTGTCACCTATTATTATATTTTATATACATTAGAGGAAATTGATGGAAATATTTGATGTGGGTATCTATTTTACTCAAAAGCAGGTTGAACTACTTTCCCTTGAAGCTTTAATGAAAGCTTTGTAACGCTTAGAAAATTATAGTTGTTATGAGTTCACTATACGCACATTTGTGGATAATTTGTGGCTTTGTCGAATTGAAAAATATTTCAAAAATGCAGCAAAGCACCTCTAAGGAAATTTAAAAAGTCACAAATCCCTTAAAAAAGGCATTCCGAATGCTTGCCACAAGTGACAAAAAATCATAATGTAAAATTAGTTGCTGTGTGACCAAAATTTCTACGTTTTAACCAGTTTTGAAATATACGTAAGCGAGTCGCTTTTTTGTTTTTGAGAACTGGGCTCAATACTGATTGTCCCTTTTTACGCTCCAAAAGATCTAAAAAAAAAATAGTGCTGCAAATTGAATCATAACTTCCACATAGCTATAACAATTTACTCTTCTCAGAAAGACATTGTCATGAAATGAATTTAGGGTCCATGACTTGACCACAAAGAAAATATTCGTATTCTTGTAACCAAAGTGATATCCCACTTCGTTCGAAAGTTATTGCGCCTACTAACTGACAGACGTACAGGCCGACAGACCGTTCCAGAATCAAGCTTTCCATATATTTCACGACTTTCACCCCGTTTGAGGAAAAAATTCGTAATTTCTATCACCGATATTCTACCGCCATACATTCTACCGCTAATTTAATTTCAGCACAGAATATCCGATTATTTTATGAAATTGAAATATTTCTAATAAATAAACCCTAAAACGTTATATTACGTGAGATTGGACGCAAAATGTCAATTTTCACGAGATACCCCCCTCTTCATCGCTTACCCCCGGAGCGATTTTACCCGAAAACAATCCGAAACGTTCGCTTGTCGGGTGTTAATTGTACACCAAATTTGAAATATCAAAGTCGATATTTCGAAGACCATATCTTACTTCTGCTAAAGTTATCGTGGCTACTAAAAGACAGACATACAGAACAACAGATTAAAAAAAATTCGTTCCCAAACCATGTTTCCTATACGTTTTCACACTTACGAAGTTTAAGCGAAAAGGTTTTTTGAATTTTCTGCCACCGATGCCATACTTGCACATGTATTGATGACGTGAAAGTAATAGTCAGTTGTAAAATAAAAGTCTGGCTGCAGCAAGTGCGTTATTGTAGAGAATTTCCATGAAAAACTGTCCAATTTACTCTTCAATATTAAAAAAAAGAACAACTTGTATCTCCCTGTATAATAAATTTGATTTCATGGAAGTTAGAAACATGTTTTCCTTGTAAAGACAAGGAAAACATATTTCTAACTTCCATGAAATCAAATTTATTATACAGAGAGATACAATTATTTCTTCAATCTTTATTTAGTGTCATACCAAAAGTGAATCTTTTTGGTTGAGAGACAGTTAAGTTTCAAAATTTAGAGAAATATGTATATCAAAATGCGCTACAACATCGCTCTTGCTGCGACTGAAATTTTTTTGGTTGTATAGTTTACTCGTCTATAAATTTATTGAATGAAAAGGAGGGTCCTTTCATATTTATTTTCTTAAATAAACAAATGTGTAGAACCAAGTCTATATAGTTTCGCTTATTAGAAAATATTTCAAAATTCACTTATTTAAAACAGGGCGCAAATCGGCATGTGATGTTTTCTAACTTGATACTTATAACTGCCTCGATTGTCCAATGGTAACAACGTGTACCCCTGGACCCAAAGTTCCTGGGTTCGATTCTTAACAGAAGCGTTATACTATTTTTCAGTACATACTGTAAATTAATTTTAATCGAGGTTGTGGTATTGTTTTGAGCAAGCTAAATGTCTGCACGTCCCACATTTTGGAAGCGGTGTAAAGCCGTCGATCCCGTGTAGGAATGTTGGACACGTCAATGATCCTCAGCCTTTTACAGAAAACAAGAAGTTCAGCCAAATTGCCAGGACATTAAGGTGAAACTGCTGTCTGGCCTCGGTGATTGCCCATAGTCTCAGAAATGGGCCGATGTTAAAAAAAACTTGATATTTAATATTGATATACTTTCTAGGTTGTTATAGTTAAATGTTCGAAGTCTCGTGGTATCTTCTTCACAAAAACAAAATGTTAGGTGTTCTTATAGACAAATGACGAATGACTAATAATAGTTTTCCATGGTGAACAATTTTTCTACCCAGTGCATAGATACATTATTTTTTTATCTGTGCTAAATCTCTATTTTCGTAGTGTCATTTTTATTTCTCAAATACATATCATTATCATTAGTGACTGTAGCGAGTGTTGACATTTAAAACTAGATTTTCCACTTTTATGGTCAGTTCCTAAGTGACCGTAAGGGAAACTCGAGAAACAGAAGTGATAATTGAAATTTAAAAAGACGATATACCAATGAAAAGCAAGAGAACCAAAGAGCACAAAAGCAAGTAAGCTGAGCTCCATTGTCAGAATCAATCTTCACTGAGCAACGTAATCGGTTCAATTTTTGTATGCCTTCTCTGTAACTTTAGTTTTAATGCTTGACATGCTAGACCTACCAAAAACTAACTTTCTGACAAAACTAACTGTTGTATTTTAGATATTACAAGAGAGCATTTTGACAGAAATTTAAAAAAATGGCTACATAAATTGATTCAAACAATTTGTTTTACGAAAATTATCCACTATTGTACCAAGATTGGCTAAGTAATATTACACCAAAATTATATATTTTTTTCGAAAATTAAAAAAAATTGTCAAACAAATTTTTTTCGCCAAAATTGTAAATCATGTTTTCACGTGAATTTTTTAAATAACTTTTTGAACGAAAATTTGCTAAAAAAGTACATAAAATTCAGTTTGTCACTTTAGAGGGTCATTTGACATTTTTGTAAAAACAATTGACCAAGTACTTATATATTATGAAAATGTAAATATAGATAATCTTACAAAATTAATAATTTTTTACCCTTTTTGGACCATAGTAAATATACATATTTTAATATTTTTTTTTTCAAAAACTCGCTAAATAATCCCATAATCTGATCGGTTAGAAGAATTAAATAAAAGTCTGCACGCAGCAAGTGCGTTATGGAAATGAATTTTCATAAAAATGTTTTTAATACCAAATACCAGCAGGCATCAATGTGTGTGTGTGTGTTTTGTTTCTTTAACGTCGGCCTATTTCCGCGACTATGGACAATCACCGACGCCAGGGAGCAGGTTCACCTCACTATCCCGGAAACCCCTGCCTTTCTGTAAGGAGGCTAGGGAACTTTAACGTGCCCAACATCGCATGGACTCGGGACCGACGGATTTACGCCCCCTCCGAAGGGCGGAACGTGCAGACATTCAACTTGCTCAAATACAATGCCAGAACCTCGGTTGATGTTAATGTTACGGTTTGTACTAAAAAAGTGAAAGGAGTACCCTGGGATTTGAAACATTTTTCAATTCAGCCATCAGTGGAGAGCGCTTGTTGTGGCATCTCGATTTTTTTCGACTGATAATATAAACGAGATCCTCCCTGAAAGCGTTTTTTTATGAGACTTCCATTTCTATTGGTAAAAACGCCATATCACAATTTTTATTTGTGCCAAAAATGTGAAGATTTTGCAAAACAATTGAAATAACTCGAAAACGATGAACGATCAAACTTGTTTTTTCGTATGCATTATAATTTGAAGGAAAATGAAAAAATGCAGCTTGTATCAACAGCGACTTATGGGCCACACAGTGCAAAATAATTTTATAATATGCAGCTCAACACCCCCCCCCCCCCAGTATCTCGGGTCCATTTAAATTAAAATTATCGGTTATTATACAAGATAAGGAAAAAAATATATAAGTTAATTAACATCCTATAATTAACTTATCTAATTTTTTCCTTTATCTTGTATAATAACCGATAATTTTAATTTAAATTGACCCCCCCCCCATTGGGGATTAGTGCTCATTTGAAGAATACCAATAACGAATTTTGTCTACGGAAATTGGCTAAAAATTATAGACTAATAAACCATAAATTTTATAACTGAAACTACTGCCAAAGCCTCAGAGAAAGGGCCTATTTGACATGAATGTTCTGCAAATATTTTAGTATAATGGGAGACAGTGACTCTGATGGTTGAAGCTGAAACTTAAGGCTTTGTTAAACACACTTCTTGCGACATTTATTCTACAACACAGTATTCATTTCAGGTTCTTTGTCTAAAAATTGCAAATTTTGATGTTTCAAGAAAAACTATAAAAATTTTAAAGTAATTTTTCTGGTAGGTCTTGACATTTTTGCGCCACGTTAACTTAGTTTGTGTCTGTAACATTAAATCGGTTTTGTTAACCACATAAAATATTTAGTTCTTGCGCGTCTTCCTGATCACCAGCTTTCCTGATCACCAGTTTTTCTTTAAAAGCTTATAATTTTTCTTTCAACTTATAAATCTAAATTTCGGCGCACGGGGCAAGTTTAATAGTAGAAATTCGGGTACTAAATTTGGTTGCCATAGCTTCGCTATCTTCGGAGATTTTCCGAAAAAAACCAACATTTTCCCAGAAAAACTGGTACAAGTTTCCTGGGCAAATGAACTTATCCAAACCACTTACAAAAGAAAGACGCTACCAAATTTCTTCAAATTCCCCCTATTATTTTTTGACTTGTTTATATATATATATATATATATATATATATATATATATATATATATATATATATATATATATATATATATATATATATAGATCTCCTCATTAGCGAATTTTTCGTTGTGCGAAACATTCGCTTCAAGAAAGAATAGCCCCCTCTACAACGTGAATCAGCAGCCGTCGGAACCCTGAAATAACTCATTGAAATTACAAACTGTAAAACCTAATTAATTCAGCAGTGAACGTAGAAACATTGACACAGTTTCCTGAAAGCAGAGAGAAAGAGAATTAGAGAGAGAAGGAGAGAGAGAAGGTTAATTGATAAAGTATAAGTAGAAGTGTATTGAGTAGGTCAGGCACATGTTGCTGGCGTCAGAGACGCGTACTAATCACAAGGCCCTAACGACCAATCAGGGAAGACGCGCCCCGACGTTTAATAACCCCGGAATGTCTTCTCGCTTTCATTCTTTATTCTGTGCTGCTCACTGTTCTTCGTCTCGCGGTCTCCCGTTTCATTCCCAGACTAGCTTGCTGGAATTAGGGGAAATTCTTTAGACTTTGGGATACTTTAATTATTACTTTCTACAGTTTGTGCAGTCTCAGCATTCTAGAAGATATAACCTGTGAAATATTTTTGATGCAGAAAGTTAGTAGAATTGTTTGAAAAGTAAGAAATAAATTAATTTTTTCTCTTATTAGTAATTTTTAAGGGAAATGCCCAAAAAGCTCTTTGATTTTTAGCAAAGCTTTCGTAGAACGAAAATATCACGAATGACGAGATATGTGTTCATATACAGTGTGTCCCAAACTGTATGGGAATGTAATGCTATCTCCGCTATTATTAGAGATAGGGAGACGATTAAATTAGCAATGTTTTGTAGAATTTCATGCTCGTTGCAAATACGACTTGTAGTTTGCCCTGTCTCTTTTCGTTTTCGAGTTATTTTGAATAAAACCAAAATTTGTCGATTTTTTTAATCAATTCTAAGACTTGCAAATTATCAGTACACTTTTTACAGAGTAATATTTTTGTGCTATTCTCAACTTTGGATTGTCATTTGTTTTTGAGCTACAGGTATCAACGTGTGTTTTTTTATGGCAGCCATATTTGATTTTTTGCTCATGTGATAGCCTGTGGAAAGGGCTTTCCAATGATGTACAACATGCTTGAGAAATCTTATAATTGCACTGACAATTTTGAGAAAAACCGTCTTGAGGATGGTAGGCTATGAAATCCAATAACAGAAAACAAAACACACAAAAAAGTGTTCAAAAAGCAGTAGGCAATGGAGTCTAACAATAGACTTCCACTTTTAACATAATTTTCCGTAATGATTTACGATAAAACAATATTGTGATTTAATTTACAATACTTAATTAGGTAATAATGCTAGGTAATATTATGTGAAACAGTTTAATAACGAAACCCGGCAATAATACATAGAAACTTAAACTCCACAAAACAACACAATTAGAAACGACACTCAACAAATCATTAAATAGAAACTTAGAAAATTGTTCAGTATGGCCACCGTTTTCTTCAATGCACTTTATATACCTTTTTGAAACATGCCTGCAAACTCTGGTGAGGGTGTTTTGGTTAATATGATTTACATCTTCCGTGATTCTGTTTCGTAATTCATTGATATTTTGTGGTGGATCGAATTTATACACATCATTCTTCAGAGTACCCCAAAAATAAAAATCCATGGGTGTTATATCAGGACTTCGACCACACCAATGAACCGGCCCATTGTTACAAATGACACGATTATTAAAATTTTGGTACAAAAATTCTTTGACGATCCTAGCATTGTGAGTTGGATAACCGTCTTGTTAGTACCAAATCTCGTCTAAATTATCATGCACTCTTCTAACTGTTGGTAAGATATCATTTCTCAATAGATTAAGATACCTTTCCCCAGTTACATTATTTTCAAAAAAGAACAGACCAACAATGAAGTTACCTTAAAATTTTTAAAACTAACTGTCTAATCTACAAGAAAATACCAGTTTTTTACTTTATATATATATATATATATATATATATATATATATATATATATATATATATATATATATATATATATATATATATATATATATATATATATATTTATATATATATATATATATATAAGCCGAACCAAACATTAATACCAAATCTATCTTGCAATCGTCTTTCTTCCATTAGATGAGGATTTTCATTTGCCCAATAATGCCTATTATGGCGATTATACACACCACAATTTGTAAATCTGGATTCATCAGTCCATATTATTTTCAAATGAACATTTTTATCTTGCTGACATTGTCCTTGATACCATCTGCAGAATTGAAGTCGCCTAGGGTAATCGTCAACATTTAAGCCTTGTACGATTGTAGGTGTGTATGGATGGTAATTACTTTGTTTTAATACACGTTGTACCCTAATTTTGGAATGTCAATTTGTTCACCATAAAACCGAAAAGATTGCGGAGGGTTTTCGTTTAAAACCTGTAAGACGGCATTATTTCTTTCTTCATTTCTAGGCATTGGTAATTTCTTTGCGTGGAAGCTACCGTCGTTCAATAGATTAGTCACTATCCTGCGAAGTATTTTAGTGTTTGGTTGTCACCTTTCTGGGTACTTGTTTTGATATAAATTTGCAGCTGCCTCAGGGCCTCAGTATTTCGGTTAGAACGAATATAACATTCCAGCGTGTCAAAATATTCTTCATTACTAAACATATTGTTGAATAATATTTAAAATAAACAGGAAACAAACTATTTGGTACAACATTTTAAGCAACGTGTTAAATACACCTCAAATTGTTCAGATAATTAACAATGACTTCTGTTGTTTTTCAGTTGACTTACGTTTAAAAATGAAACAGTTTTCAAAGGCGTCTTCGTAAATAATTAATCTGCTTCTTATTGAGTTTTGTTAGTAAATTTAGTTATTTGCTAGGTTTACCTATTTAATTAAATTATAACAATTTTTTAGGATAATGTTGTAATGTAAAATTTAATTGGTAATAATGGGCTGATTCATTGGTGTGCTTAAAGTGCCTATTTTTTTATCGTGAATCATTACGGAAAATGATGTTAAAAGTAGAAGTCTATTGTTAGACTCCATGGCCTACTGCTTTTTGAACATTTTTTTGACATTTGTTTTCTGGTATTTTACCCCCACCATTTTATCCATTTTTTAAAGATAGCAACCGTTCATTTTTTCATCACAATTTAATGGATTACATTTTTCTGAATGCGGAGATGCCCCATATGTATGGTCTAATATTACAGTTTTCAATACGAGGTGGAAATTTAATACCGGAATAATAAAACTAAACAGTTTACCCTGAAATTCAAATTTCGAAAATAAACTTACTTAAAAACGTCCTTTTCTTATAATAAATGTTCAAAATATTCTCCATTCACTTGCACACAATGATTGTAGGTATTAAGTTTTCTGGGCAGAAAGTGGCTGCAAATTTAGATAATTACCTGTGTAATTAAGCAAAGTATACAATATACCACACCCACCTGTCTTCTATAAGAAATAACACTCAGAACCCAGGCTATTTGGACATATTCAAGAAAGCTTTAAAAACTAGAATTTGAGCGAATACTCATGGATGCTAAGTAGAAACTACATTGAAACTTTTGAAGCAAAATCGAAAAATGACGGAGTATTATATTTAATTTTTGAATTGTTTAGAGTTATTTGATTAATTGGTGTTTTTGTAAAGAATGTTTTAGGATAAATTTTTGGATATTTTTGTTGATGTTTTTTGTATATATGTATATATAAATACAATGGCATGTTGTAGATGTTTTTTAAAAAAAAACTGAACATTGATGTATATATTTAACTGTTACAATAAATAATATTAATAATAACACACATACACACATAGGCCAATTCGCGCGAAATTTTCCGAAAGTCTCACCATCGATACTTCTCCATTAGTGAATTTTCTTAATGAAAATTCACTAAAAAACATCCATATTGATACGTCAATTGAGAAATATAAACGACACGCTTACTGTACCCTGCATAAATGATTAGAAGTGGCAACCATGCCTTTCCCAACCTCCATGTTCCCGTTCTTGTCCTCCCTAACATTCCTGCACGGACTTTCCTCTCAAGTGTGGAAACTCCATAAAAACCTTTGCGCGTTTTATTCCGGTTTATTACATGGCTCTCATCTAATGTTTCTTCACATTATGTGTGAAAAACAGGAGACCATATGAGAAGCAATTTATTTTGTCGTCTTTTTATGACATATTCTTGAGGATATTACTGAACAGTAAATAACAAAACGTTTGCAGAATTAAGTGTTATAGGGTTCAACTTTCAGTTTTTCGATTTTGTGGAAGCGTGCGTGAGCGAAAACGACTTCAAAATAAGTGGGCTCTGCCTTCTTTTATCATGGCTTGAAACATTTTGTATGTTATAGAATGATTTTCAATTTTAAGTGCAAACTGCAGCCAAAGATCTACTAGAGCTGCGGCACTTGTCTTAAAGTAAAATATGTGTCTGTACTTACCGCCATTTAAGGAAAAAGTAAAGCCGACTTGTTCTAAACATTTTCTGTTGTTAGAATGTTGTATGTTATAGAATAATTTTCAATTTTAAGTGCAAACTGCAGCCAAAGATCTACTAGAGCTGCGGCACTTGTCTTAAAGTAAAATGTGTGTCTGCACTTACCGCCATTTAAGGAAAAATGAAAACCGACTTGTTCTAAACATTTTCTGTTGTTAGAATTTTGTATGTTATAGAATAATTTTTAATTTTAAGTGCAAACTGCAGACAAAGATCTACTAGAGCTGCGGCACTTGTCTTAAAGTAATATGTGTGTCTGCACTTACTGCCATTTAAGGAAAAAGGAAAACCGACTTGTTCTAAAGATTTTCTGTTGTTAGAGTTTTGTATGTTATAGAATAATTTTCAATTTTAAGTGCAAACTGCAGACAAAGATCTACTGGAGCTACTGCACTTGTCTTAAAGTAAAATGTGTGTCTGCACTTACCGCCATTTAAGGAAAAAGTAAAGCCGACTTGTTCTAAACCTTTTCTGTTGTTAGAATTTTGTATGTTATAGAATAATTTTCAATTTTAAGTGCAAACTGCAGACAAAGATCTACTAGAGCTGCGGCACTTGTCTTAAAGTAAAATGTGTGTCTGCACTTACCGCCATTTAAGGAAAAAGGAAAACCGACTTGTTCTAAACCTTTTCTGTTGTTAGAATGTTGTATGTTATAGAATAATTTTCAATTTTAAGTGCAAACTGCAGACAAAGATCTACTAGAGCTGCGGCACTTGTCTTAAAGTAAAATGTGTGTCTGCACTTACCGCCATTTAAGGAAAAAGGAAAACCGACTTGTTCTAAACCTTTTCTGTTGTTAGAATGTTGTATGTTATAGAATAATTTTCAATTTTAAGTGCAAACTGCAGACAAAGATCTACTAGAGCTGCGGCACTTGTCTTAAAGTAAAATGTGTGTCTGCACTTACCGCCATTTAAGGAAAAAGGAAAACCGACTTGTTCTAAACCTTTTCTGTTGTTAGAATGTTGTATGTTATAGAATAATTTTCAATTTTTAGTGCAAACTGCAGCCAAAGATCTACTAGAGCTGCGGCACTTGTCTTAAAGTAAAATGTGTGTCTGCACTTACCGCCATTTAAGGAAAAAGGAAAACCGACTTGTTCTAAACCTTTTCTGTTGTTAGAATGTTGTATGTTATAGAATAATTTTCAATTTTTAGTGCAAACTGCAGCCAAAGATCTACTAGAGCTGCGGCACTTGTCTTAAAGTAAAATGTGTGTCTGCACTTACCGCCATTTAAGGAAAAAGGAAAACCGACTTGTTCTAAACCTTTTCTGTTGTTAGAATGTTGTATGTTATAGAATAATTTTCAATTTTAAGTGCAAACTGCAGACAAAGATCTACTGGAGCTGCGGCACTTGTCTTAAAGTAAAATGTGTGTCTGCACTTACCGCCATTTAAGGAAAAAGTAAAGCCGACTTGTTCTAAACCTTTTCTGTTGTTAGAGTTTTGTATGTTATAGAATAATTTTCAATTTTAAGTGCAAACTGCAGACAAAGATCTACTAGAGCTACGGCACTTGTCTTAAAGTAAAATGTGTGTCTGCACTTACCGCCATTTAAGGAAAAAGTAAAGCCGACTTGTTCTAAACATTTTCTGTTGTTAGAATGTTGTATGTTATAGAATAATTTTCAATTTTTAGTGCAAACTGCAGACAAAGATCTACTAGAGCTGCGGCACTTGTCTTAAAGTAAAATGTGTGTCTGCACTTACCGCCATTTAAGGAAAAAGTAAAGCCGACTTGTTCTAAACCTTTTCTGTTGTTAGAATGTTGTATGTTATAGAATAATTTTCAATTTTTAGTGCAAACTGCAGACAAAGATCTACTAGAGCTGCGGCACTTGTCCTAAAGTAAAATGTGTGTCTGCACTTACCGCCATTTAAGGAAAAAGTAAAGCCGACTTGTTCTAAACCTTTTCTGTTGTTAGAATGTTGTATGTTATAGAATAATTTTCAATTTTAAGTGCAAACTGCAGACAAAGATCTACTAGAGCTGCGGCACTTGTCTTAAAGTAAAATGTGTGTCTGCACTTACCGCCATTTAAGGAAAAGGGAAAACCGACTTGTTCTAAACCTTTTCTGTTGTTAGAATGTTGTATGTTATAGAATAATTTTCAATTTTTAGTGCAAACTGCAGCCAAAGATCTACTAGAGCTGCGGCACTTGTGTTATAGTAAAATGTGTGTCTGCACTTACCGCCCTTTAAGGAAAAAGTAAAGCCGACTTGAAAAAAATCTTTTCTGTTGTTAGAATTTTCATTTTTAGTGAATTTTCGTAGAAAAAAGTCAGCAATGAGGAGATCGCGAATTTTTAATTTTGCATGAATTTGTTCACATAAGCGCGAAGAACGAGGAACCCTAGAACACATATCCGGGAACAGTTTCAGTATATATATATATATATATATATATATATATATATATATATATATATATATATATATATATATATATATATATATATATATATATATATATATATATATATATATATATATATATCGCTATGATATCATAGTTTTTGAAAAATGTTCGTCGTTAATTCTTTCTTAGGATACTAAAAACAAACAAAAAATATCAAAAAGAATTTTGGTGGATGTAAGGGGAATTATAGCTGGTTAAATAAATTTGTTGAGGTAGAGTCTGTTGCTAGACGACAAGTAACAATAATAATAATTTTAAATACACACAAATGGAATCATTTTGAAAATTATACAATATGAATCCATAGGTAAATTTTCGAGTCTTTAGATTTGGAAAAAAATCAGTTTTATAAAGAAAAAAGGTTCAATATAGTTTTCAATTGGCAATTCCCATATTTATCATACGAAATGAAAGCAAAATTGTAACGTTTTACTCAACTATGTATCCATAGTAATAAGACAGAATAGCAGGAAAAAATAAATCAAATGAGGAGGATGACAAATTGTCAGTAGAAAAATAAAGTTAGAAGATTTTTTTAAAAATAAAATATCAGCCAAAAAAGGCATATAAGATTGTACATACATCACATTGTCAGAAAGCAGAAACATAGAATTTAGAGAATCCAGAAATAATAGATTATGAGAACATCAGCTCTTAAAATTATATAGGAGATTATATCAAATCACTAGAAAACAGGGATCACTATCGGCAGATAATTGGAACACAGCTAATTTGGCAGGGAGTGTTAATGCAGACACAAAAATTTGGATATTGTCCATTAGAGGTATCAAGAAAAAGCCCTGGTGAGATATTCAAGGAAATTTGTATAGTTAGTTTAGTCCAAACATCATGAACAGTGAATGGATGGTTTGACATAACACAGGAAGAGTAGGAAAACAAGGCATCCACTTTAAAATCAAAGAGAAATTCTCAAGTGCTATTGTTAAGTTAGAGAGACAAGTAAGGTATTTATAGTTAGAATAATAGTGAATCATTTTTAGCTGGTTTTATTGTTTGATTGTTTAAGGTGTTATCATTCTGATTTTCATATCTATTATTGTATTCATAGCTCATTTAATCCTTTATTATACTCAGTATTTTGAAAATTTTGGTTTCGTTTCATTTGTCCAGTTCTTGATAAGTTAACCAGTCTTTTTTTTTTGAGAAAGAAATTATTTGATTTAAATTTTTGTCAACTTCATTGACAAGTTTTCATAGTGCCAGAACCCCCCTCTGAGAAACAAAATATCATAATAAATTAAAAAAACACTATATATATATATATATATATATATATATATATATATATATATATATATATATATATATATATATATATATATATATATATATATATATATATATATATATATATATATATATAGGGTGTAGACCACGTAGACCTTCAATGTTTCTGGAGCACGGCTCACAATTGAACTCTGGAAATTCACGCACGTGGGTTTCTCAAAATTTCCAGTTCACCGAAAATATTGACGTTAGTATGGGACTTCCAGTTATACCGGAAGTAGACGTCAACTTTCTTATTTCAAATAGAAGATGGTGTGCAAATTCTAAAATGCCACGAAATATTTGGAATTTACTAAAGCTAGTACAAGTTAGACAGGGTGTCCGAAATAGACCAGTAAATCATTACAACTTTAAACCTAATAACTCTCTTATTTCAAATAGAATACCCTATATTTTATAACGTTAGTTCATGTACTTTTTATTGTTCTTTCGATTGGTATCAGCATTTGCTATGCCTAAGTCTCACCGATTTGAAGATATTTAAACATTATTTGCGGTAAGATATAATTATTAGTCAGTTTATCAGGTTGCCTAGTAGATGAAAATTTTAAACGTCATCCTCAGACATAAGTAAATATTCGACGACTTTTGAATATAACTTTTGTTTACATGGAGGATAAACGAATTATTAACAGAAGATGTCGTGTGGTTGCAAAGAGATTTCCACATGAACACAGATCAACTCGTTACATGATCAGAATACTACTAAAAAATTCTAAGATTGCAGTGTTTCGTCCAAAATTTCATAAAAGTAAATCATTATTAGGGAACAAAGAGGTTTGTGTGTTATCACTTCACAATAAATGTTCGAAATTTGCATCGTTCACTTCGAGGCATATTTGCGATGAGAAATAATTATCAGTCAGTTTATGAGGTTGCCTAGGAGATGAAAATTTTAAACGTCATCTTGCGACAGTAAACTTAATGGTTGTACTGTAAGGTACGTTTATTAATTGAATTTTAATAAAAGAGAGTTTTTTCCACAATAATAGCACACCTCAATTACTCAAACGATGACTTTTTGAATTTAATTATTATTTACGGGGAGTGTAATCGAATTGTTAACAGAACATGTCGTGTGTTTGCAGAGAGAAGTTCAAACGGCGCGATCTCCTCATTAGTTATTTTTTCAAAGAAAATTCAGTAAAAACAGGCACTTGTGAAGCCATGGGAAAAGACGACGACTGTTTTTAAGATGGAACGGTTTCACTAAGTTAAGTTAAGAACAAACAACCAGATATGCGTTTCAAATTGTTTAAAAACTTGTCAGCTCCTTTTGATTAAATTATTTTCTTATACAAAAACTCGCTAAAAATTCATCGGAATAACAACCATCTGATCAGATAAGGGTAAAATGAAATGAAAGACTAAAAAAAATTAATAAAGTTAAGTCATTAACCTGTGATGACATCTCGTCTTATTATAATATCACTAGATAACCTGATGCAGACCGCTTAGACCACTTGCCCAGCGTCGACATGACAGATGTATGTACTAGCAGATATATATGCTAATATGTTAATTTTCTAACGTCTTTATTATTTATACCAAACAATTTTTATTTACAATGGATTTTTTGCACATATTTTAACAAAATGAAGGAAAATAACGACTTAAACACAAATCTAGGAGATTTTTCTACATCTCATGTCGTAATTTTCACTCACATTCGTATGCCTACCATAATTATCAATTTTGACGTTTTAACTTTTTTAAATCAGAGGCTTACCTATAACTTTGTGTCTTTTAACTTAGACATCTGAATTTTGTTACGTAGGATGTTCTATATAACAGAAACCAGTGTACCAAATTTTGTTACTATAGCTTTATTATTTCCGAAGATATAATTTTTTCCGAAAGAAAACGCAAAATTTTCTGGAAAAACTTTTTGAATTTAATTATTATTTACGGGGAGTGTAATCGAATTGTTAGCAAAACATGCCGTGTCTTTGCAGAGAGAAGTTCAAAGAGCGCGATCTCCTCATTAGTGAAATTTTTTAAAGAAAATTAACTGATAACGACAAGCGGTTTTACGAAAGCAGGTAATGGGGGTCTGTAAACTGTATTGTGATAAATTGGGTTATCCAAATTCTTAGTGCTCATCACAGGTTTTAATAATTTAATTAATCTGGCTTCTAGATTTTGTTGAGTTTTATTGTATGCTGTATGTGTTTATCCTATTTTTGCGTGTGTGTGTTTTGTCGAAGCTAGCAATAACTTAACTAGTTTTGAAAAGAAACAAAAATAACTTAAACCAACAAACGACTTATATCTTCTCTATAATCAATGTTTAATTGGAACTGCCTTCAAACAACACAAACGTGATATAATTAAAAAGAACCATATTATAGTATGTCAGATTGCATGTGCAATAAACGTATTACATGCAGAGTAACTGAAATTACCATGGTAATTGCTAGAAAAGGTACACATGTCTGCGGCATTCATTAAATGTATCCGTACGCATTTGGAGGTAAGGCAAGCAATTCGGACTTGACAGGCAATTTGGCAAATTTGCATGTTAGCCGCACGTTGCAGATGTTTCTGTAGGTCAGAGGTTTTAAAACTTTTCCAATAAAATATTTAGCATGTAAAAATGTGGCAGACAACGTATCAGATTATTGCTGTTTTCGTGGCGATAGCTATTTGCTTGCTTTTCCAACACACGGATCTTTTCCACGTTCGTTGCTTGATACACGTCAACTTCTGTCTGGATGAAATTAAATTCCAATCCTCATGCAAGATAAGCAGATTCTCACTCTTGTTGCTGGTTTGGGATTTCAAATAGAACTTGTTTTGCAAACTCTGCAACTACAGGGTACACCAGACACTGAGAAATATGCAACAGTTGATGTATTAGTAAATGTTTAAAAATGCATTTTAAGAAGAATTTTCACAAAGCACTGAAAAACTAAAATATCTGCACGTTCGCCCTTCAGAAAGGACGTAAAGCATACTGTCATTGGTGATTGGCCATAGTCACAAAAATAGACTAACGTTAAGGAAACAAAATACAATACAACACAATTAAGCTAAAACTAAAAGATAAAAACCAACAAGGTGGCGCATTTCTTCGATAAAGATCAACATTAATGTTATTATTCGCAATAAAAATTGTAATTACAAAAATTATAGAGAATCAAAGACTGCACGTTATAAAATTATTTGTGATTATACAGGTGGTCCCATATTTGCAGGACAAAGCAAATATACGTTTCTTTCCTAAATGAAACACATTGTATTGATATAAAAAGAGGTCCAAAAATTAAGGTTACCTCTTTTTAAATTTTGAGTCAAATTTGTAGAAGTATTGTAACTACACTGCTTTTCTTTAAAGATATTTTGAATTTTATTTTAAAAAATTCACCTGCAGCTTGTTAATGTCGTTATTTTACCGATTATTAAACTTAGAGACTCCAATTTGGCATATTGTTTGTCCATACATGACAGAACATTATTGTAATATAAACGATGTGTTTATTTATACAGGGTGTTCGTTGCAATAATCTCTATTATGGCGATTATACGCACCACAATTTGCAAATCTGGATTTATCAGTCCATATTATTTTCAAATGAAAATTTTCATCTTGCTGACATTGTCTTAGATACCATCTGCAGAATTGAAGTCGCTTAGGGTAATCGTCAACATTTAAGCCTTGTATGATTGTAGGTTTGTATGGATGGTAATGACTTTGTTTTAATACACGGTCTACCGTACTTTTTGGAACGTCAATTTGTTCACCATAACACCGAACAGATTGCGGAGGGTTTTCGTTTGACACCTGTAAGACGGCATTATATCTCTCTTCATTTATAGGCATTGGTAGTTTCTTTGCGTGGAAGCTACCGTCGTTCAATAGACTGGTCACTATCCTGCTAAATATTTTGGTGTGTGGTTGTCGTCCTTCTGGGTAGTTGTTTTGATATGAATTTGCAGCTGCCTCAGTATTTCGGTTAGAACGAATATAACATTCCAACATGTCAAAATATTCTTCATTACTGAACATATTGTTGAGTAATATTTAAAATAAACAGGAAACAAACTATTTGGTACAAAATTTTAAGCAACGTGTTAAATACACCTCAAATTGTTCAGATAATTAAGAATGACAGTATTCTTAATTGTCGCGATAGTGTTATATCCATAGCAGCCTTTCTTCTGTTGTTTTTCAGTTGACTTACGTTTGAAAATCAAACAATTAATAAAGGCGTCTTCGTAAATCATTAATCTTCTTTTTATTGAATTCTGTTAGTAAATTTAGTTATTTACTAGGTTTACCTATTTAATTAAATTATAACAATTTTTTAGGATAATGTAATGTAAAATATTATTTTTAATAATGGGCCGATTCATTGGTGTGCTCAAAGTTCCTATTTTATATCTTTAATCATTACGGAAAATTATGTTAAAAATAGAAGTCTATTGTTAGACTCCATGGCCTACTGCTTTTTGAACACTTTTTTGTCATTTGTTTTCTGGTATTGGATTTCATTGCCAACTATCCTCAAAACGGTTTTACTCAAAATTGTCAGTGCAATTACAAGATATCTCAAGCATGTTGTACATCATTGAAAAGTTCTTTTCACAGGCTATCACATGAGTAAGAAATCCAATATGGCTGCCATAATAAAAACAAACGTTGAAAGTTATAGCTCAACAAATGACAATCCAAAGTTGAGAATAGCACAAATAGATTACTCTGTAAAAAGTGTCCTGATAATGTGTAAGCCTTAGACATATCAGATCAACGCCTACTTAGATATTGAAGAAAAAAGAAATCGACAAATGTTGATTTTTCAAAACAACTTGAAAACGAAAAGAGGCAAGGCAAAATACAAGTCATATTTGGAACGGGCATGAAATTCTATAAAACATTGCTAATTTAACCGTCTCCCTATCTCTAATAATAAAAGTCTGGACGCAGCAAGTGCGTTATGGTAGTGAATTTTCATAGAAATGATCTGGCACAAAATATTTTATTATAACTTTTTTTTCTTGTAACATAGAAATCTAAATTTTGGTGTATAGTTTACTTTTTATATCGTAAACCTACCTACCAAATTTGGTTATCATATATTTTATATTTTTTAAGATAAAAAAAATTTTCAAATGAAAACTCAAAATTTTCCCGGAAAACCTCGTCCAATTTTTCTAAATAACGAACGTGTCAAAGCCATTTACAAAAGGAAGGTACATGCCAAATTTGATTAAAATCGGCTCATTACTTTTTGAGATATGAACTTTTTTCAAATGAAAACTCAAAATTTTCACGGAAAATCTCGTCCGATTTTCTTGACTAACAAACATGTCAAAGCCATTTACAAAAGCAAGGTACGTGCCAAATTTTATTAAAATCGGCTTATTACTTTTTGAGATATGAATTTTTTTAGAATGAAAACTCAAAATTTTCCCGAAAAACCTCTTCCGATTTTCCTGACTAACAAACATGTCAAAGCCATTTACAAAAGAAAGGTACGTGCCAAATTTTATTAAAATCGGCTTATTACTTTTTGAGATATGAATTTTTTTCGAATGAAAACTCAAAATTTTCCCGGAAAACCTTGTCCGATTTTCCTGACTAACGAACTTATCCAAGCTATTAACAAAAGAAAGGTACATGCCAAATTTTATCAAATTCGGCCTATTATTTTTTGAGTTATCGGTGTGATACATATATATATATATATATATATATATATATATATATATATATATATATATATATATATATATATATATATATATATAATATATATATATATATATATATATATATATATATATATATATATAAATATATATATATATATAAACATATAAAAATTGAAACTGACCCCGGATATGGGTTCTAGGGGTCCTAGTTCGCGCTCATTTGCAAAAATTTTTTCAAAATTCAAAAGTCGGGATCTCCCCATTAGTGAATTTTTTCTACGAAAATTCACTAATATATATATATATATATATATATATATATATATATATATATATATATATATATATATATATATATATATATATATATATATATATATATATATATATATATATGAACATAAAAATTGAAACTGGCTCTGAATACGTGTTCCAGGGGGCCCAGTTTGCGCTCATTTGAAGGAATTTTTTTCAAAATTTAAATGTCGGGATCTCCCCATTAAAGATTTTTTTCTACGAAAATTCACTAATAATAAATTCAAACTTCACGTCAGTATCGATTTAATATAGCTAGAAGTATAGAAAAGCAAGCACGTGCAAGTTTTGTCGTTCAATGCAATTCAACCAAATATTCAATTCAATCAGTCCCCGAGCTTGTAGGAATGCAGGGTATAAGTAGAACATATCCGTACAACGCTTTACTACACTACTTACAGCGTTTTCCCATTTAGTAAACGTTCCCGTATACAAACCGAACAGTTCCTGCATAAATATTCACGCTTAATTTAGTTTCTTTCTATTGTTGTAATGAAAGTACCTACTTGTTCCGTCGGTACATACCCAAACATACACGAACGTATTGTTGAATATAAATTAGATCACCAATGGAGTACCAGAATTTAAAAACATCTAATTAGTATGAATTAACAATAAATTAAGAGTCTGGACGTAGCAAGTGCGTTATAGTAGCGAATTTTCATCAAGATGTTTTTAATGTCAATTAGGTCTGTTAGTGAAATTTCTTAACAAGAATCACTAATGAGGAGATCCTGACTTTTGAATTTTCGGTTATCTACCTTTCATTGCAGAGTCTGCTGCAACGATCTCTGATCAGATTATGTAATAAATTATTTTTTTCGCGACTTTTTGTTGAAAATGAAATATAACCACTTTTAAGACTTTTTAATTCAAGTTCAATAGCGGCTGTTGTTGCCCTTAGTTGGTAAAACCGTTCCACACTTAACATAGATTTAGAGATTTGTGACGTTAGTAGAGGTTGTTTTCTTCTCTACAACCGGATTCAATTTTTACAGCATCCACAGGCAAAAGAATTTTCTCTGTGAAGTCACAGAGAAAGTGTCTAGTTCTGTATTTAGATGAGATTTTGAGTATTTTTTTATTTGTTAAATTTATTTCTTCTAGCTAATTTTCTTGTAGAACATGTTGTTTTAATACCGAATTTTCTTATAAATGAATTTAATTAATTTTCTTTGAGGAAACATTTGTTTAGAATTTTTGTATGAAAATTATTCAATTGACGGAACATCTTGTAAACGAAATTCATCAAAAATAATGTTTTAATGGATTTTCGTGCATACAAATTATTTTATTTTCAGTTTTAATTACAGATTACCTAGGTATCTATATAATTAGAATTTCATGTATTCTTTTAGCAAAATTTGTATGAAAGGTATTTAGCCAGTTTTCGCACAATTTTTTTTGTGCTTTGTAGAAATCATTTATGTAAGATGTTTTCGTGAAATTTTGGTAAATAATGATAAATGTTTAATAAGTTATTATAAAAAAAATGTTTACCTACGTATTTTCTTGAAAGATTGTCTGCAAATTTTCATGAAATTATTGTTAAGTGTCGTCGAAAAAGTTTTTGTGAAAAATTATATGTTATAGGTGGGTAAATAACTGGAAATGTTTCGTTGTCCCGGAAAATCGGACCACCTTTTTCGAGAACATGTTAAGTTTATTTTCGGAAAACTTTTGTACTTATTCAAACAGTAAAGTTATTTTGAGGAAATATGGTACATGGTTTCTACTATATAGGTTATACTGGTAACCAAACTGGAAGGCTGTTTTCATTTAAAAAAAAGTCTGGACGCAGCAAGTTCGTTATGGTAGTAGTTTAATTTTTTTGCTTTATTTTTATTAGCGAATTTTCTCGTACAACATGTTCTTTTAATAGCGAATTTTCTTAAAAATGAATTTGATGAATTTTCTTTCAAGAAACATTTATTGAGAATTGTGTATGAAAAACTATTCAATTGGTAGAACAGTTTTTAAACAGAATTCGTCGAAAATAAGGTTTTAATGGATTTTCGTGCAAACAAATTAGTTTCATTTTCAATTTTAATTACAGATTAGGTATATAATTTCAATTTTATGTATTCTTTTAGCAAAATTTTGTGTAAAAAAATTAGCCAAATTTGATGCCTGCTTTCATTAAACAAGATATATTTGCCATTAAAAACATTTTTATGAAAATTCACTACATAACGCACTTGTTGCGTCCAGATTTTTTGGAATGAAATATATGAAATTTGAAAGATAGTACCTAGAACCTGTATAGTAGAAACATACTTCATTAAGATAACTTTTTTGTTTGACAAAGTACAAATATTTGTGGAAAAATTTTACAAAAACTATTTCTAGAAAAAAAGTTCGGGACGCAGCAAGTGCGTTATGGTAGTGAATTTTCATTAAATGCTTCCAAATTTGGATACCTAAAGTTACTAGAAACTTAGAAGGCTGAATTTTGGTAACTAGTGAGGTCTTTCTCAAAGCAATACATCAACCAAGTTTCATTAAAATACCTTTGTAATTTTCAGGGAAAAATTTCTTTTTTGAAAGAAAACTCAAAAATTTTCCCGGAAAACTTTGTCGAATTTTCCTGGCTAACGAACTCGTTCAAGCCATTAGTAAAAGAAAGGTTCTTGCCAAGATTCATCCAAATCGGTTAATTATTTTTTGAGTTATCGGTTGGATACATAATACATAATGGGAATAGCAGAGATTTATGGTAAATGAGGTGATGGTTGAAGTGTTAGAAGGTGAGAAATAGAAGGGCAAAAGAAATTACATTCGGAACGTCAAAATTTGAAGTTTACTGAATTTGGTGTAGGACTGTCAAACTATTTAGGATATAACCTTCCAAATTATGTTATAATACAGCACAAGTCTAAGACTTATTGTACTAACATATTGTATAATTTTTGCCAATAAACAATAATAATAATAATAATAATAATATATATATATATATATATATATATATATATATATATATATATATATATATATATATATATATATATATATATATATATATATATATATATATATGGACGCAGCAAGTGCGTTATGGTAGTGAATTTTCATAAAAATATTTATAATAGCAGATATGTCTTTCTTTTATTAAAGCAGGGATCAAATTTGGCTAAATATTTTTTATAGAAAATTCTGCGAAAAGCATACATAAAATTCAAATTATAGATCTAATCTGTAATTAAAATTGAAAATAAAATAATTTGTTTGAACGAAAATCCATTAAAACCTTATTTTCGACGAAAATCATTTTTAAAAATGTTCCATCAATTGAATACTTTTTCATACGAAAATTCTCAAATGTTTCTTCTAAGAAAATTCACTAAATTCATTTATTAGAAAATTCGCTATTAAAACAACATTTTGTACAAGAAAATTCGCTAATATAAATAAATTAAATAGATAAGATAACTTATCTAGTAAGAAGAACGTACCATATTTTATAAAAATAACTTTTTGGAAAATGTACAAAATTTTCCGAAAATAAACTTAAAACGTTTCCGAGAAAACTCGTTTCCTAGCTGACGAACCTTAGGTTAATAGCAAATTGCGTTATTAAATTTTGAAACATTTAATGAAAATTCGCTAACAAAACGCACTTACTACGTCTCGATTTCTTCACAAACATGCACTATATTTCGATGAAAAATGCAAAAATGCAATAAGGAATGTGCAAAAAAAATGTAGGTGTCACCATCAGAGAAAGGGTCTATTTGAAATGAATTTTCTGGAAATATTTTAGTAAAATGAAAAGCAATCATGGTTGAAGCTGAAACTTAAGGGTTTCCAGAATACTTTTTTACACAATCCGTATTTCTTTCAGGTTTTTGCCCAAATGATGCCAATTTTGACGTTTCAAATCGCGACTTTTTACGTTTTGAGGAAAACCCAAATTCTTTTTTTAACGCCTCGCGCTCACTTGAAGACATTTTTTTCTAAATTCAAAAGTCGGGATCTCCTAGTTAGTTTTTTTTCCAAGAAAATTCCCTAAAAGAAGCACTTTTGAAGCCACGGCAAAAGTCTACGACTGTATTAAATATGAAACGGTTTCACTAAGTTAGGGCAAGAACAGACAAACAGGTATGCTATTCAAATCGAATTAAGTCTTAAAACTTTTATCTCCTCTTTATCAAATTATTTTTATACAAAAACTTGCTAAAAAATTCATCGGATTAACAACAATCTGATTATATAACGGTAAAGTAAAATGAGACAAAAAAAATGGATAAAAAGTAAAGTCACTAACCGGGATTAGAACTCGTCATCTGGGAGTCGATCATACGATGTACAGGGACCTAACTACGCACTATATGCATTTACTAGCAGGAATGTCCCATTGTTCAAGGTTTTACAATTTACATAAAACCATTTTGATTTACAATGGATTTTTTGCTTATACTTTAACGAAATCAAGAAAAATAACGACTTAGACTTCTTGTAGTATTTTTCAATCACATTTTGATCAATCAATTTTTACGTTTTAACTTTCTTGAATCAGATTTAATTAATTAAAAATAACTTACTTCTAACTTTTTTGTCTTTTAAGATAGAGATCTAAATTTTGGTACATAGGATACTCTTTATGAAACCAGCGTACCAAATTTGGTTGCCCTCAATTTGTTATTTGAGATTGAGATATAATTTTTTTTAGAAAAAAACACAAAATTTTTCGGGAAAGGCGTGCCGATTTTCCTGACTAACGAAATTTTCCACGCCACTTGCAAAAGGAAAGTATTTGCCAAATTTGATCAAAATCGGACTATTATTTTAAAATTATCGGTGTGGTACATATATATATATATATATATATATATATATATATATATATATATATATAAATATATATAAATATATATATATATATATATATATATATATATATATATATATATATATATATATATATATATATATATATTAACATATAAAAACTGAAACTGACCATGGATATGGGTCCTACGGGGCTTAGTTCGCGTCATCTGGAGAAATTTTTTCAAAACTCAAAAGTCGGGATCTCCTCATTAGTTAATTTTTTGCAAGAAAATTCACTAAAAGATAAAATAATTTAAGAATGTAGTGTCTTCGCATTAAACAAATACAAGTTTAAAAAAATTAACGGGCGGGCAAGAAAATAATTACTAAACACTAGAGAAGCATTATATTAATTATTACTGACCTTTTTAAAGCACTTCTGTTGTAGAAACATGTCGAACAACACTCTGAAACTAATTGAAAGGTGCTTCCGGACACGGTTTTCTGTACTTCTTCGAGTACTTCCAGGATCACCGACTAAAAGCACTTTATTTACTGGATCGCAGATAACCCTATCAGGGGTGTGGCTACATTGGCCTAGTGGGGGCTCATTACCCTTCATTCAAATTAAAAATTCCAGCCGAAACACACATCTGCATACCGTATAAATTATAACAACTCACGTTCGCATATGCATGATAATACACTGTATATCCTTTCGACCCTTCGACGGGTAAAAAATATAATTTACCCTGTATAGAATATCTTAGTGGAGACCCTTTTAACATACAGTAAAAAATATGATATAAACCATGCTCTAGTGGAAAAGAAAAATGTGTTTTATTATTAAGCACACAAAAGGAGGTTTGTATATATATGAATAAGAGATTTGTGACCGAACCCTTCGAGGTACATAGACGCGCCCTGAAAGGGTTTGTAATGGAAAAAGCTGCGTCTGGATGCACAGTATACCGGTATTGCTGATAATGTTTTTTACATTCTATCGTACCTATATAAATTTAAAAAAAAAATCAGAAAAAAAGTCGCTCCAGGGTGTGGTCAATTTTGGCGATATTTATACCAGGATCACAGGAATTGTAAGAGATTAGAAGCGCTGACCTTTTCTTACATAATGTGGTCGTGATTTACGAGGTGAGAATGGAATAGAAGTTTAAATCAATATTATAAAAATTCGAGACGCAGCAAGTGTAGTATAGAACATGTATAATTTTTGTCAAGAAACGTATTACTGTTACTATACAGTGTGTCTCAAAGTGAATGGGAATGTATTGCTATCTCCGTTATTATTAGAGATAGGGACACGGTTAAATTAATCATGTTTTGTAGAATTTCATGCTAGTTCCAAATATGACTTGTATTTTGCCCTGCCTCTTTTCGTTTTCGAGTTATTTTGAAAAAATAAATATTTGTCGATTTCTTTTATTTTCAATATCTAAGTAGGCGTTGATCTGACATGTCTAAGACTTGCACATTTTCAAACACTTTTTACAGAGTAATCTTTTTATGCTAATATTAACTTGGATTGTCATTTGTTTTTGAGCTACTGGTATCAACGTTTGTTTTTATTATGGCAGTTATATTGGATGTTTTGCTTATGTGATAGTCTGTGAAAAGAGCTTTCCAATGATGTACAACATGCTTGAGAAATTTTGTAATTGCACTGACAATTTTGAGAAAAACCGTTTCGAAGATAGTAGGCTATGAAATCCAATACCAGAAAACAAATGACAAAAAAAGTGTTCAAAAAGCAGTAGGCCATGGAGTCTAACAATAGACTTCTACTTTTAACATAAACAGCCTGTATATATTGTTAGAAAGTTGAATTAAAGATTCATAGAAAGAGAAAGTCTGGGCCTACGTAGTTCGCAGTTAGAATTGTTATCTTAATAATTAATGTATCTTTCTTACAAGGAATATTTAATAACGACCCGCGGTTTTACAAAAGTGGGCAAGATTCTATGTGTTTCAAGAAAACAGGGGGGGTGTCTGTTTACCTTCATTAGAAGACGCTGTTTATAATTGCTTGTCAACAAACGAATAATTAGGACTTTTGAATTTTCGTAGAAAAAAAATTACTAATGGGGAGATCCCGACTTTTGAGTTTTGAAAAAAATTTTGCAAATGAGCGCGAACTAGGACCCCTAGAACCCTTATCCGGGGTCAGTTTCAATTTTTATATGTTTATATATATATATATATATATATATATATATATATATATATATATATATATATATATATATATATATATATATATATATATTAGTCAGGTCAGGTCAGGTTAGTCAGGAAACTCGGACGAGGTTATCCGGGAAAATTTTGAGTTTTCATTCGAAAAAAATTCTTATCTCAAAAAATAATGGGCCGATTTTAATAAAATTTGGCGTGTACCTTCCCTTTGTAAATATATTTGAAAGTTTTGTTAGTCAGGAAAATCTAAAGAGGTTTTCCGGAAAAATTTTGAGTTTTCATTCGAAAAATTTTTTTTTCTCAAAGAATAATGGGCCGATTTTGATAAAATTTGGCATGTACCTTCCTTTTGTAAATGGCTTTAATAAGTTCGTTAATCAGAAATATCGGACAAGTTTTCCGGGAAAATTTTAAGTTTTCATTTGAAATTTTTTTTTATCTTAAAACATAAAAAATCTATGATAACAAAATTTGGTAGGTAGGTTTACGATATAAAATGTAAACTATACACCAAAATTTAGATTTCTGTGTTACAAGAAAAAAAAGTTATAATAAAATATTTTGTGCCAGATCATTTCTATGAAAATTCACTACCATAACGCACTTGCTGCGTCTAGGCTTTTATTCACTTAGTTTATCCATCCCTCTAGTGACGCTAACTTTGTAAGCAAAAAATGGGCCCGAAAAATGTATTCTGATGAATTGGGTTCTCCAAATTCTACTTTCTGTGCTCATCACAAGTTTCAATCTTCACGCCCACATTTTTGTGTAAAGAAATCAGCTTTTAGGCTTCTAGGTTTCAGAGAACCAGTTTTGTTGGTTAGAAAGCTAAATTGTGGAAAACCTCTTCACACAGCTTGAATTACACAATCTGCAAATGTGCGACGCGTGATGAGCACGAATCTCATTACGAATTAAAGCGGAAAGAAGCCTAAAAGAGAGAAAACTCTTCGATTTTCCGAGAGACAGCATCGAATTCCACTAGGTCACGGTCTAGTTTACACTTGCTCTCACTTTAATTTTAAAATGGGAAACTCATCTCTTAAAAACACGAGGGAAAGTAAACTGTAGCCGAAGAGTCGGTAGTTGTAAGCGGTCCGCACTTGGAGGATGGAGCAGGAGAGCGAGGAGGAATATGGGGGGAGGGGAAAGGAGTGGAATGAATGAGCAAAGCGCGGAAACGGGAGGTGCGAGACGCGCTCATTCAACGATTTAACAAACTTACTACGCTTCTCCTTGTTGTAGGTTCCAAATTAAAAGTACGTATCTTCTCATCGACCCTTTTTTAGTCAGACTCAGACGCGGCGGGAACGTTAACCCCATTCAGGAATCACTGAAATTTATACTTTACTATGTGATGATTGGAACCTGTGATGAGCACTTATAGGTATAGTTTGTACACTGATTCATTTTCTGATTAGCCCAAATTAGTTGGCGAAACGATCGCGAGATTTAATAAAAATATGTTGCGGTGAACCGGGTACTCCAAAAAGTACTTATTACTTCTTCAATGCTCTAGATTCTAAATCTAATGACAAAATAAAAAAGTCTGGACGCAGCAAGTGCGTTATGGTAGTGAATTTTCATAAAAATGTTTTTAATGGCAAATTTGTGTGTTTTTTTAAGAAGGCACGCATCAAATTTGGTTACCAGTATAACCAATATAGTAGAAAGAATGTCCCATGTTTTATCAAAATAACTTCGTTGTTTGAAAATGTAAAAAAAATCCGAAATTCAACTTAAAGTGTTCCCGAAAAAAACTGGTTTCTTGGTCAACCTTATAGGTTAGTAGCAAATTGAGCTATTCAAATTTGAAGCACTTAATGACAATTCGCTACCATAACGCACTTGCTGCGTTCAAAATATATTTTCTTACAAACATGCATTATATTACGATGGAAAATGCAAAAATGCAATAACATAAGGCGTGTTCGACTGAAAAAAAAAGAAAATTTGTATCACCAATGACTTATGGGCTATCCTGTGCTTCTAGAAATATTTTTTTAAATGTAGCTCAAGACACCCTATAATTAATGTATACAATTTTTTCATATCTTGTAGAATAACGGATATATTGAGCTTTATTGATTTTTTACGAAAATTCGACAAAAATTATATACCATTAAACGATAAACTCTATGGCTAAAACTACTGCTAAAGCATCATAGAAAGGGTCTATTTAAAATGAATTTTATGGAAATATTTTAACGAAGGACAGTGGCGGTTGAAACTAATACTTCAGGGTTTGTAAAACATTCTTCTTGAGAAATTTCCTTTCCATAGCCCGTATTAGATTCAGGTTCTTTGCCTAAATGTTGACAATTTTGACGTTTTAAATCGCGACTTTGCGTTTTGAGGAAAACCCCAATTTATTTTTCTTTAAATGCCTATAGCTTTTTTCCTTTAACCTACAGAGCTAAATTTTGGTACGTAATTGACCTATAATGATATAAGCGTGTGTACGAAATTTGGTTGCCCTTACTTTGTTTGTTATTTTCGGAGATATAATTTTTTTTCGAAAGAACACGCAAAATTTCCCGAGAAAACCTAAACCGATTTTTCTGGCTAACGAACTTATTCAAGCCACACACACACACACACACATATATATATATATATATATATATATATATATATATATATATATATATATATATATATATATATATATATATATATATATATATATATATATAAACATATTAAAATTAAAACTGACCCCGGATATGTGGTTTAGGGGGCCTAATTAGCGCTCACTTGAAATTTTTTTTTTAAAATTCAAAAGTCGGGATCTCCTCATTAGTGATTTTTTTTTTAAAGAAAATTTACTAAAAGTAATAAAGATAACTAGGGTTAAGAATGTGATAATGGACATATAGAAGCGAAGCCCAACAACTTGAGAAAGTTGACAAATTATCACCTACCTCGGGAGCGTTAAATTCAACACCAAAAATTTTAGACACAGAAGAGATTCGGCCAGGTATAAGTATGATGTAACGTATGGTGCGGCACGCTGTAGACTCTAGTAGAGCAGGATGTAAATAGAATAAAAAGAAGCTTTTTTTATTTTTTCTATTTCAACAACACACCACGAGGGCTTACAGCCTAAATACTATCGTACCGTGGGTGTCGACAAGGAGGAAAGAGGCAACTTGTTAATTCTGGACTTGAAGGTTTGGAGGTTCGGGGGAGAAGGAAAAACATGTGCCAGCAAGGAATTCCACAACTTGGAAGTCCTCGGGGCACAAGAGCGGGCATAACAAGATGTTCTATGTCTGGTGACCTGGACAGTAAAAGGGTGCATTTGCTCAGTTCCCCTGGTACATCTGTTGGGGGCAGCAGGTGGAGGAACTATAGAAGAAAGCTCCTCTGAGCAGTGCCCCTGCAGATATCTATAAAAGAGAGAGAGAAAGAGAGAGAGAGAGAGAGAGAGAGGTCACCAACGGCACGTCGGTGGGCAAGGGATGGCAGCATTTGCGTGGGGGTAGGGTCACCGCTGAGACGTATAGCTCTAAGTAAGTGGTGAACGTGTCGCCACCTAGTTCGGAACCAAGTACTATGTTGTCACGCCCGCTCCAAATAACACAGAGTGTTAAAAATAGAGAACGGTATACAACTAACTAACAATTTAAAAAATTGTTAGCCCTGGCCCATTTCTACCCCAATATAGGGACAAAGTATGTAAGACTAGATGCATTCTCGCAACAATTAGAACCGTAGACCGGTTTCGCTCTCATTAGAGCTCTTCAGTACGGCATACTAATTGCAGCAAAAAATGCACCAAAAATAACACGGCTATCGTATAGCCAGTCTTAAAACACTAAGTAAGTGGTGAACGTGTCGCCACCTAGTTCGGAACCAAGTACTATGTTGTCACGCCCGCTCCAAATAACACAGAGTGTTAAAAATAGAGAACGGTATACAACTAACTAACAATTTAAAAAATTGTTAGCCCTGGCCCATTTCTACCCCAATATAGGGACAAAGTATGTAAGACTAGATGCATTCTCGCAACAATTAGAACCGTAGACCGGTTTCGCTCTCATTAGAGCTCTTCAGTACGGCATACTAATTGCAGCAAAAATGCACCAAAAATAACACGGCTATCGTATAGCCAGTCTTAAAACACTAAGTAAGTGGTGAACGTGTCGCCACCTAGTTCGGAACCAAGTACTATGTTGTCACGCCCGCTCCAAATAACACAGAGTGTTAAAAATAGAGAACGGTATACAACTAACTAACAATTTAAAAAATTGTTAGCCCTGGCCCATTTCTACCCCAATATAGGGACAAAGTATGTAAGACTAGATGCATTCTCGCAACAATTAGAACCGTAGACCGGTTTCGCTCTCATTAGAGCTCTTCAGTACGGCATACTAATTGCAGCAAAAATGCACCAAAAATAACACGGCTATCGTATAGCCAGTCTTAAAACACTAAGTAAGTGGTGAACGTGTCGCCACCTAGTTCGGAACCAAGTACTATGTTGTCACGCCCGCTCCAAATAACACAGAGTGTTAAAAATAGAGAACGGTATACAACTAACTAACAATTTAAAAAATTGTTAGCCCTGGCCCATTTCTACCCCAATATAGGGACAAAGTATGTAAGACTAGATGCATTCTCGCAACAATTAGAACCGTAGACCGGTTTCGCTCTCATTAGAGCTCTTCAGTACGGCATACTAATTGCAGCAAAAATGCACCAAAATAGTGTGCCGTACTGAAGAGCTCTAATGAGAGCGAAACCGGTCTACGGTTCTAATTGTTGCGAGAATGCATCTAGTCTTACATACTTTGTCCCTATATTGGGGTAGAAATGGGCCAGGGCTAACAATTTTTTAAATTGTTAGTTAGTTGTATACCGTTCTCTATTTTTAACACTCTGTGTTATTTGGAGCGGGCGTGACAACATAGTACTTGGTTCCGAACTAGGTGGCGACACGTTCACCACTTACTTAGTGTTTTAAGACTGGCTATACGATAGCCGTGTTATTTTTGGTGCATTTTTGCTGCAATTAGTATGCCGTACTGAAGAGCTCTAATGATAGCGAAACCGGTCTACGGTTCTAATTGTTGCGAGAATGCATCTAGTCTTACATACTTTGTCCCTATATTGGGGTAGAAATGGGCCAGGGCTAACAATTTTTTAAATTGTTAGTTAGTTGTATACCGTTCTCTATTTTTAACACTCTGTGTTATTTGGAGCGGGCGTGACAACATAGTACTTGGTTCCGAACTAGGTGGCGACACGTTCACCACTTACTTAGTGTTTTAAGACTGGCTATACGATAGCCGTGTTATTTTTGGTGCATTTTTGCTGCAATTAGTATGCCGTACTGAAGAGCTCTAATGAGAGCGAAACCGGTCTACGGTTCTAATTGTTGCGAGAATGCATCTAGTCTTACATACGTATAGCTCTCTTCTGAATGGACCGTTAAACCATAAACTTGATTAAACCTACAGCGAAACCATCAATTTAACTAAACCGACAGCCAAAGCATCAGAGAAAGTGTCTATTTGAAATGATTTTTTTGTATATATTTTAGTAAAATAAAGGGCAATTATGGTGGAAGCTGAAACTTAAGATTTCGCAAAACACTCTTCTTGCAACATTTTTGTTTCGCAATCCGTATTTGTTTCACGTCCTTTGCCCAAACATTGCCAATTTTGACGTTTCAAATCACGACTTTGACGTTTTGAGGAAAACTCCATTTTTTTTCTTCAACTGTCCATAACTTTTGTGTCTTTAAACTTAGAGACCAAAATTTTGGTACATGGTTCACTCGTTATAATACAAACAACTACACCAAACATGGTTGCCCTTACTTATTATTTCCGGAGATATAATTTTTTTTAGAAAAAAAAAAACACAAAATTTTCCAGAAAAACCTAGGTTTATTTTCCTGGCTAACAAACTTATGCAAGCCACTTGCAAAAGGAAGGTACTCACCAAATTTAATCAAAATCGGCTCATTATTTTTTGAGTTATCGGTGTGATACATACATATATACTTATATATAAACTGACCCCGGATATGTGTTCTAGGAGGCCTAATTAGCGCTCATTTGAAGAAATTTTTAAAGAATTTTATTTTATTTAGGTTTTAAAGAAAATTCACTAAAATTGGAAAAATAGTCTAATGGCTTAGAGCTATGGTCATTGATTGTGAAAAACAGCAACAACTCCCGTATGTTATTTTATAATTCATTTCATTTGTTAACAGACGATTTACCACAACACTCTCCGTATGCAAAACATACATGTATGCTTTTCGCAAACACTTCAGTCCCAATAATTCTCACCATTTCTTGATTTATGTGTTGTTACCCTTTGATAAAATGTGTGTAATGTATGATGTTAGTAAAAGTTAAAAGTACACAGAGACCAGATTGAGGGTTAAATGATATAAAAGGGTACGAAATGACATGAAATTGAGGGGAACAGATACATTTCGATGTTATTTATTTTAAACACAAAGGGTTAGCGGAAGGTAGCTAGAGAGGCACTCAGAATATAAAAGAAACAGTGGCAAGATCGACACCGGGCTTTCGATGGACGGAAATACAAACTGCAGGTGTTTTATACGACGATGTTTGATATGAGGACCATCACATATCACCAACTGATAATATCCGACGTTTCGTTATCAAAAAATGACAGGCTCTCTTGATGGTTTCCGTTCCTCAAATCGACTTGTCATGTACACTGGATGGGTTTGATGACAAGAATATTTTAACAACTTTACAATGTGAAACATCATAAAGTTAACAAGGACATTGTGTTTTAAATGCTGCATTAATTCTATTGCCTTTAATGTGATTATATTATTTGAACTACATCCAAATTAGCTTAAACCCCGAAGCAAGTTATATGTGGAATCAAAACTGAGCTATATATACAAATTAATAGACTAAAAACTTGTACATTTTTTAGGTGTCGTTGAAAGTATTTCCTATCCTCGGAGTAAATGAGATTTAAACGGAGGAAACAATTTTTTGATAAAATGTGGACGCCATTATAAGATATTTGTGTTTATAACCACGAAGTTTTCATCCTCTGAGGACGCTAACTTTATTAGTGAAACGATTGTCAGTTCTTTTAAAAAATGTGTTATGGTACGTTTCTCCAAGCGTACTTATCAGTGCTCACCACAGGTTCTAATATTTGGTTAATTGCAAAACAATTAAAATTACTTGAAAACGGTGGTACATTTTTTTTACAAATTTTCATTATAATTCGATGGCAAATGCAAAGATTAAATAATATAAGGGGGGTTCCATGTAAACAAAGAAATATGTTTGCATCACAAAGGACTTGTGCGCCACCCTGTGATTGTCCAAATAATATTATAAGATGCCGCTCGAGACGTTCTCTAATTAACGTATATAATTTTTTCTCGTATCTTGTATAATAACGGACATATTTAGCATCATCGTGGAAATTCGCCAGCCTCTATCTATATTATCAACATATAAAAAGTGTATTGATAATAATGGATAAGATTTTGAACATTTGCTTAATTATTAATTATTTTTGCTGTTTTATGTTATTTTTATTATGTCAGTTTATTTTGTAATAAAGTTAATTTTTGCATTTTTTTTCTTCTTCTGGAACCCGTATTAATAAAGAGACGTTCTTTCCGAAAATGTACAAAACAAATCATATTTTCCACTAAAACAAGATTTATTTGCCATGGCAACGAAGTTATTTACGCTAGGAAAATTTAAATATCATCAGTTTGTAGCAAAAGGTATGTTGAAAAACTTTTGTTAAAACTCTTTTTTGCATAACGAATATCTCAGGAAACACAAGTGCCTTTCCTTATTTTTTCTAACCTGTATATAATTTTCCTCCAAAAGTAACTTGTATATATATATATATATATATATATATATATATATATATATATATATATATATATATATGTATATATATATATATATATATATATATATATATATATATATATATATATATATATATATATATATATAATAACGTATTCCAATTTTATTGGAATCTTTTAAAAAAGGTTTTATTTAAGATATAAACAGACAGGCAAACTACATTCAATAACTAATTACTTATAACAAGATAAATACTCTGAATTTTACAAGTGTTGTATAAATTACAGGAGCGAATGAATATTACAGTGAACACGTCTAATGTTTCCGTAATAATGATTATAACGTCTCTAGCAAGATCACACACTCCGTGCTGGGTAGAAACACTATCACATGCGAAGTAACTTAATATGCTGAGTAAGCTGTTCATTGCACTTTCCTTATGATGACTGGTTGAGATCGACTAGGCCAAAGGGTTTCGTTCTAACTTAACTCCTCCATCATCAGATACAAGAACGCCCTCGTTCTTTCGATTATGCTTGATTTTTGGTAAACTGCTTCTTCTTCTGTAACCTATTATTGCTATTATCACAAGAAACAAAATAATAAAGATGGTTATTCCTATATGGGTGCTGTGTATCAGTGGGTGTATACGGGTAGAGTGAATCTTCTGAAGATGTTGTTTTAGCTTGACGTTGTCCTTGAGATGTATTGGTCTATATTGGATCGTCGCTATTGATTTATCGAGCGGAATCAATGTGTCTTGTTCCCAGGTTATATTTTGATGGGTGTCTTCATAGGTATTTCCATTGATTATTATTCTGCATTCGGCTACGGCAGTTAGCACGCTGGTTTCTTCTAAACGATGCCTTTTCAAACTTTGTGGGCACTGTTCTGTGAACTCTTGAGGTTGATTGGTTATTGCCAGGACGTTGCCATTGTAGAGCTGCACTGAGTAGGAAAATTGGTTGATTACTTTGGCAAGGGTGCAGTTCTTGAGCTGGTTCAGGAAACAGTCTTCTTCGAAGAATTCATCTTTGCATATTATAGCTTCTTCAATTCTAGGGCAGTGTTCTTTGGTCCACAAGTTCTTATCGGGAGTCTCTAAGTAATAAGAGCTCGGAGGTACAAGAAGGGTATTTTGGTAAGGGACAGGTATAATGTGGTAATAGGAGCCAGAGGTCGGATGTAAAATCGGGATTTTTAATTGACATACAATAGTGTCCCTAAATGCAATTAAATTAAGTTGAGTAAATTCTAAAATTTTAAATATGTGATTGCGGTCAAAGCTTATCAGTTCAGCATTGCTATAGATTAGTTTTAAATGGTCACTTATGTGGGTTAAATCACGAGAAGTGAAAATCTCTATATTAGTAAGGCCATTAAAGGCAAGACTAATTGTTCTCTGAAGGATTTTTATGTGCTCTAAAAGATTATCGTTTAGAGATTTTTGAAAGCTGTATAAACCTATCTGATGTTGAAACTCCTTAAGCTCTTTAAAAGATTGTTTAATGAGATCAAGGTTTTTATTTATCACGTCTTGTTCATGTTCAAATCTATCAGTTATTAGAGAAGCAAAAGATACCAAGTCGGAAACTTGTGACATAAGTCCATTTTGATTTGAAAACAACAAATCTAAATTTTTGTTAATTTCTTTGAGATCGTCCTGATCGAGATTACCTGTTATTGTTTTGATCACAGATCCTAGACCGTTAATTAGACCTCTTTTGTTACGAGAGTGAGTTAATTTAGAAAGTTCATTTTCGATATCGTTTATTTGCTTATTGATTATTTGTTGATAGGGGTAAGAATGTTTACTAAGCAATTCTCTATTTCTGATGCAATTTTGATAATTTTCTTCCAATAAAGTAAGGTTGAAATAAAAATAGATTCGATGAAAATGATTGATTATTTTAGCGACACCTATCGGGTCTTTAAAATATCCATTAGTTTTAGCGGGATGAATTTGAAGGGCCGGGATCGGACGTACCAGGAGCGCTAGTATCGTTCTGAAACACAAATTTTTTCCTTACTCGTTTTACATTACTAACGTGTGCTTGTTTCTTTCTGCTAAGGGGTTGACTAATTTTTATACCCTTTTGTTTTACATTTTTGTGAAGTTTGTAAGGGGAATCTAGTTTTTTCACTCGAGGAGTTTTTATAGCTAGTTTTTCTTCATTTATAATGGGTACATTTTCTCGCGCTTCATTTAATTTTTCTAAATTTTTGCTTAATTTTTCTTTAGTTTTCTTATATATCTGATCATAAAAGGGGATGATTTCTTTAAGTCTTTTGGAATTATATTCCTCATAAACTGTAGCTGTGGGATCTATAGGATCTAATTTATCAAAGGGTCCATATAGGAGGTGAAAAGGTGTATAGCCTGTTGTGGAGTGTATTGATTGATTATAAATTATAAGTGCGGTAGTTACTAGTTCTAAAATATCTTCTTTAGGATTATCTATTAATAAACATCTTACTTTCTCGATGAGTGTTGAGTGAAATCTCTCAATGGGTGAATTTGAATTTGGATTCTGAGGGGACGTAACGTGTAGTTGTATTTTAAAGGTCTTTAGGTATTCTTTTAGTACATTATTATCGAATTCCTTACCGGGGTCGCAAACTACCCTTAAAGCGTAATTATGGTGCGTAAAATAGTGTCTTAACTTTTTAACTATAGTAAGACCGGTTCCGTCTTTTATAAAATATGCTTGGGCATATTTGCTAAAAAGATCAATAATCGTAAGGAACTTATAATTATTAAAAGAAAAGGTATCAATATGTATGACCTCAAAGGGTCTTTTCGTAACCAAAGGGCCTTGGAAAGGAACCTTATATGGATTTCGTTCGTATTTACCTTTCAAACAAGTTTCACATTTATTAATAATATCGTTTATGTGATCTTTCATCTTGGGCCAATAATATTCGTTTCTGAAATGATTAAACGTTTCGTTAACGCCATTATGATTCGACTTATGATAATCTATGATAAGCGCTTGTTGATCTAAATGGTTTTCTATGTCTTTAAGCATTTTATCACACCTTACTAATTTAATTGAGGAATTTAGATTTTTCTTACGTAATTTATAGTTTCTAACATTAATTCTTCATTCAAAAAATAAAATGCAGTAAGAGCGTTGGGGTTAAGATATTCTTTCATAAAGCGTTCTATTTCCCGATGTTTTTGTTTCTGCAAAATATGAACAATCGTCCTTTCCTTAGTTTTAAATATCTTCTGTTTTTGTATAGAGTGTTTTTGACCATATTTGAAAATAACTTGATGCGAGTAAACGTTAAGTGGTTTTTCTGTCAATGGTATAACACCTACAGGGTGTTCCTGAGAAGAGTGCACGGTAGCATCTGTTTCGGGATCTCTCGAAATGGGTAATTCTATGCCAAGACTTTGTAAATCTTCGTCGGTAAGTTCTTGCAAATCTTCGGCGTTATTTAGTAGTGACACAAGGTCTAAGGAGTCATCTTCAATAGCGTTAATTTCTTGAGTCGGAATTCGCGAAAGGGCATCGGCAACAACGTTGTCTTTTCCTTTTTTGTATTTAATATCATATTCGAATTCCTCTAGTTTAAGACGCCATTTTACTAGTCTAGAGTTCGGTTCTTTGATAAAAAAAAGCCAAACTAGGGGTTTGTGATCGGTTTCGATGCTGAATTTTCTGCCAAATAAATAAGGGCGAAAATGTTTGCAGGCTGTTACAATAGCAAGTAACTCCTTTTCGATGGTGGAATAATTTTTCTCTGCACTATTGAGAGCTCTGGAATAAAAAGCGATAGGCTTTTGTTCTTGGGACAAAACCGCTCCGATTGCTGTGTTGCTAGCATCGGTCGTTAAATAGAATTCTTTTTCAAAGTCAGGGTAAGCAAGAATAGGAGAGTTAGAAATTAATTCTTTTGCATGCTCGAAAGCTTGGATGTATAGGGGATCATCTATGTTCATAGGAGTGTCTTTTTTGAGGCGTTTAGTTAATGGATGGACGATTTTTGCGAAATTTTTTATAAATCTTCGGTAATATCCAATCAAACCTAAGAAGGATTTTATCTGCTTTTGATTTTTCGGAAGAGGGTAGTTTCGAATAGCCACAATTTTATTAGGATTCGGTCTTATCCCGTCCCGTGATATCACATGTCCGAGAAAAGCTACCTCTTTACGCAAAAATTCACACTTATCAAGTTGTACCTTTAAATTTACTTCCCTTAGTTTTTGGAAAACTTGTTTTATGTGTATAAGATGTTCTTGGATGGACTTAGAGAAAATTACGATATCGTCCATGTAGACGAAACAAAATTTATGCAAGTATTCCCGGAAAATATTATCGATCATGCGTTCAAAACTGCTCGGCGCGTTCTTCAATCCGAACGGGACCCGAAGGTACTCATAATGCCCATTGTTAACGGTAAAGGCAGTTTTTTCAATACTCTCGGGTGTGAGTTCTATCTGATGAAACCCTTGAGCAAGATCAATAGTGCTAAAATATGTGCATTTTCCGAGATTGTCCAATATTTCCTCTATGCGTGGTAAAGGGTACTTGTCATCTATAGTATTGGCATTTAGTTTTCTATAGTCTATAACAAGTCTCCATTTGCGTTTACCGCTAGAATCGATTTTCTTGGGGATGATCCACACCGGAGCTGAATAGGGTGAGATGGAAGGGCGAATTATTTTATTATCTAAAAGTTTTTGAATTTTTGACTGAATCTCGTTTTTTAGATGAAAAGGATATCTATATGACTTTACATGAATGGGAGTTTCATCTCGTGTTCTTATATGATGTTTAACAGTGTGTGTAAACGTTAAATCCGAATTTTCGTTATAAAAAATGTCTTTATATTTTTTACATAAATGTAGTAGTTTTCCTTTTTCTTCATCATTAAGATGAGATGTTCTTATAAGGCTAGACACATCGATATAAGTATCATCTTTGTTTTCTTTAGGTAACTGGGATTGTACGTCATAAGCTACAATTGGTTCGACTTCCATTGGCTCGTAAAAATTTATTGGAATTAAATTTGGAGTTTTTCTTTCTATAGGAACCGTACAAATACCATTACACGCTAAAGCAATTGAATTTTGGGTGCTAAAGTTTGACTCATTTATTTCGGGTAGCAGAACGGATCCATTCTCTACATTTACCGGAATTCTAATAGTATCTCGACAAATTTGTTTAAATGGTTTAAAATTCGCGGGATTCAAGTTGAAAAAAAATGGTATTTCGATGTTATTGATTTTTAAAACTTGGTTTTCATAATCTAATTTTGCTTTTAATTCTCTAAATAACGAGGAACCTATTAAAGCATCAAATCTATTATGCCATTCGGCGACGCAGAATGTAATTTTGTTATTAATGCCAAATTCTTTTAAAATAGGGGAAATTAATCTATAATTACCTTGTACTGTACCAGCTATAGATTTTAATATAAATTGGTCATTAGTAAAATAATTTTTGCTAAAACATTCGGCAACATTAGGGTTAATAACACTGTTCGATGTCCCCGTATCCAGGAGAATTTTCATATTTAAAGATGGACACACTATAAATGGGAGTTTTGGGACACCTGATATATAATTTATATCTATAAATTCTGTTCTTCCGAGGCTTCTTTGAGAAAATCCTCCTCTTGTAAATTATTGTCAAAATATACTTGATCTGAAAATTGATTTTCGAAATCTGTATCGTCGGAATAATTTTCGTATGATTCGTTTTCAAATGGTTCAGAAGGGCCTTCATGAAAATGAAGCTCTTCATGACCTAATGCTCTACTAAAGACTGTAATTTAGTTTTAATTAAATTATGATAATCTATAAAGGAATGTGCTTTTTGCATGAAGCAAGTAGTCAAGTCGTTTAACAAAAGGTCTTCGGATCTAGCATCCGCAAACTGTGCCTTGAGACTTTCTTTAAGAGAGCTCCAGGACTGTTCAGGTAAACTAATTAGGACATCTCTAGCATCACCTCTAATTTTTGATTTTATAAATTCTAAAATCATTGAATTAATGTGTGAAGCATTAGGAGAACTGTCGTCTTGTCTATATGTTTCTATAAATAATTCGCATTGGTTTAAAAAATAATTTAAATGTTTCCTACCCCCTGTATAGGGTGGAACCATAACTGACGCTTGCACTATCTGCGTAAGTTCATTTTGTGAGTGAAGTAAATTGGTTTGGTTTGGTTGAGTCATTTTAAAATTAATAGGAGATCTATCTCTTTCAACCATAAAATAAAATAAAACACGGAAAAAATATTTTTCCCAATATGAGATTAGTTATAAAAATATTTTCAGCTATAATTTTTGAATTGATCACTTTAAATAATGATTATTCAATTAAGCAAGCTAAGAAATAAATTATATGTCTTTGACTGACTGTTAAAATTTCTTAAATAGTAATATTACAAAAGGACACAAGTAAATCAATCAAAAATTAAGGAAGGAGTACTTACAGGGATTTCAGCATACTGTCTGTACCAGTCTTCTTACTTCTGGACCACTTGTGATGCGAATGAGTGTGGTTCTTTTAATACCAGCAAATTGTTGCAACAATCCGACGCTTAAATTGAACTTTTATGCGTTAATTAAGGCCGTCTGGTATCCTGTTCGCAGCGCCAATAACGTATTCCAATTTTATTGGAATCTTTTAAAAAAGGTTTTATTTAAGATATAAACAGACAGGCAAACTACATTCAATAACTAATTACTTATAAAAAGATAAATACTCTGAATTTTACAAGTGTTGTATAAATTACAGGAGCGAATGAAGATTACAGTGAACACGTCTAATGTTTCCGTAATAATGATTATAACGTCTCTAGCAAGATCACACACTCCGTGCTGGGTAGAAACACTATCACATGCGAAGTAACTTAATATGCTGAGTAAGCTGTTCATTGCACTTTCCTTATGATGACTGGTTGAGATCGACTAGGCCAAAGGGTTTCGTTCTAACTTAACTATATATATATATATATATATATATATATATATATATATATATATATATATATATATATATATATATATATATATATAGTGTGTGTGATGATACAGTTTTGAACATAATCGATAAATGCGTTATTAAATATTTTGGAGAGAAACGCGCGAACAGGTCAATTTTATCTTTCGAATTGCCAACTTTAGATAAAAACTACATTTATGACGTCTCCGGTTTCTGAATGGTGACGTCATCATAAGTTTTTTAAATGGCAACCAATATTTTTTGCTGTTTTTCCATAGACCTGCTTACTGCGTACTGGATCATAAAAAAAATTGCTCCCTGACATAACAATTTGTTTGAAAAAATTGCATTATTTACTTTAAAAATGGAAACGTAAATTTAATGAGAAATAAGAAATATTTTCCACCGTTTTTATTTAGGACGAGTTTTCTTTAGAATAATGAGGTTAGAAAACGTCTTTTCTAAAGTGATGAGCACTTCATTGTGTCATTTTTGATACGTTGTCATGTAACTATTTGACAGGTGGAACAAAAAGTAAAGTCAAAATCACTTTGGTGGAAACGTCCGTCAATATCTTGATGTTACATTTCCTGACAGAGGGATAGGGCGTCGAGGAGCAGTTGAATGGTCACTGCGTCCCCCAGACTTGACGCTCTTGGATTTTTTCTGTCGGGTTATTTAAAATCGAAAGTTTATTTTAAGAGACCAAATAATTTAAAGAAAGTACTGCAAAGAATTCGCGCTAAAGTGGAGCAAATTAGTCCTAGCATTTTTGAGCGCAGTGTACAAATTCTTTACACGTGTATCGGTCAATGCCAAATGTTAGGTGCAAAACAATTTGAATATTTAGGTTAAATTTTGTTTCTTCTCTTTGGTACAATAATTTTTTTCATTAAACTTAGGTTTCCATTTTTTTAAGTAAATAACGCTATTTAAAAAAAAGTTCATGTAATTGTGTTATTGAATTTTGAAGCATTTAATGAAAATTCGCTACCAAAACACACTTACTGCGTCTCGATTTTTTTTTTACAAACATGCATCATATTTCGTTGAAAAATGCAAAAATGCAATAAGGAATGTTCAAAAGAAAAATTTTACTTTAATTATTATTTTAATCACCAACGACTTATGGGCCAGCCTGTGATTGTCAAAATAATCTTATAAGATTCAGCTCAAGACAGCCTATATGCAACGTATAGAATTTTTTCTCGTATCTTGCATAATAACAATTATATTGAGCTTTACCCTAGAAATGCGTCTCCCCGTATATATGTAAACAGAAAGTTAACCCGGATATGGATTCTAAGGGCCTAGTCTGCACTCATTTGAAGAAATCTTTTTAGAATTCAAAAGCCGCGGTTTCCTCATGTACGAGTTTTTTCCACGAAAATTAGCTAAAAATTATAGACCGTTAAACCGTAAATTTAACTAAAACTACTTCCAGAGAATCATAGAAAGTGTCTATTTGAAATTAATTTTCTGGAAATATTTTACTAAAATAAAGGGCAATGATGGTTGAAGCTGAAACTTAAGGATTTGCAGAACACTGTTTACATAATCCGTATTTCTTTCAGGTTCTTTGCCTAAATGTTGCCAATTTTGATGTTTCAAAAGGCGACTTTTTACGTTTTGAGGAAAACACCCTTTTTTTAAATGCCTCTTACGTTTTTTCTTTAAACTTACAGACCTAATTTTGGTAAATGGTTCACCCTTTATGTATATATATATATATATATATATATATATATATATATATATATATATATATATATATATATATATATATATATATAATTAAAGCTGACTCAGGATATGGGTTCTAGGGAGCCTAGTTTACGCTCATTTGGAGAAATTTTTTCTAAATTTAAAAGTCGGGATCTGCTCGTTAGTGAATTTTTTTAAAATGAATTTTCTTAAAACAAGCACTTGTAAGGCCACGGAAAAGTCTACGACTGTATTAAATATGGAACGGTTTCACTAAGTTAGGGCAAGAATAAACAACCAGATATGCTATTCAAATTGAATTAAGTCTTAAAACTTTCATCTCCTCTTTATCAAATTATTTTTTATACAAAAACTCGCTAAAAAATGCATCGGAATAACAACAATCAGATTAGATAGCTGTAAAGTCAAATGAGATTTGAAAAAAATTGAGAAAAAGTAAAGTCACTAACCATGATTAGAACTCGTCATGTAGGAGTGGATGATCCGATGTACAGGACTTAGCCCACTTAGCTACGCTCGACCTGTATGCACTAGCAAGTATATCCCATAATACATGGTAAATGTTCAACGTTTTACTATTCACACAAAACAGTAAATAATAATAATATTCTTTATTGGTCATAACTATACAGCATGTCAATACATATAAGTCGTTGACTTGTGAAGTATTTCGACATAATTTTACCAAACGTCACCCGAAAATATTTGACAGCTATCCTCTGAATAACATACTTCAAATTTTGGCATACTAATGTTCAAATTTAGTTCTGCCTCTTTCTTTTTCCTTCTAAAATTTCACCCAAAACCTTTACTGTCTCGTATTCCTTTCCACATAACAATACTTCAGAACAAGCAACTTTCTTTTCTGTTCCATATTTTTGCCAAAATAAAAAACTTTGTGAAGAGCCAAGTTACATTGACTTTTACAATGACGAACAATGGATTTTTTGCTCATAATCTAACGAAATGAAGGCAAATAACAACTTAGACACATATCTAGGAGGTTGTTAGTCACTTCTTGTAGTATTTTTCAGTCACATTTGTACTCAATCAATTTTGACGTTTTAACTTGTTGAATCAGATTTAATTAATTAAAAATTAATTTACACGTAATTTTTTTGTCTCTTATGATAGAGATCTGAATTTTGGTACATGGGATACTCTTCACGATGGGAACCAGCGTGAAAAATTTGGTTGCCCTTACTTTGTTATTTCCGGAGATATATTTTTTTTCGAAAGAAAATATAACATTTTTCAGGAAAACCTTGGCCGATTTCCCTGACTAACTAACTTATCCAAGCCACTTGCAGAGGAACGGTATGTGCCAAATGTGATCAAAATCGGGCTATTATTTTTTTAGTTATCGGTGTGATACGTACACACACAGATATATATATATATATATATATATATATATATATATATATATATATATATATATATATATATATATATATATATATATATATATATATATAAATTGAAACTGACCCTGGATATCTAGGGAGCCTAGTTCACGGTCATTTCAAGAATTTTTTTCAAAATTGAAAAGTCGGGATCTCCTTGTTAGTGATTTTTTTTCAAAGAAAATTCACTAATAATAAATATGTTGTAACGACAAGCTAAGATTACCACAAAATCATATACCAATTTAATACGATTCTCTAGAAATGCACCCTTCAAAGAGCACGTTTCTAAATCTTTCAATACACTACATATAAATTGGACCAACTATTTAGGAGAGATAAATCCAATTCTAGAAAATTATCTCAATTTTCCTCTCGTCTTGCATATCAGGGAAAGAGAGACATCAAGTCGTGTTCTTTTCTCCCTTGGAGGCCTGGGTACAATTTTCTTGATATTAGACGGCACCTCATGTTGTTGAAGGCTGCATGTGTGTGCTCATATGTGACAGTCGTGTGAGGGGCTCGGCCATGAACCACGCTAGCGGGGCAGGGCGTCGTCACCATGGAAACGCCACTCCGTCGGGGGCGTCGCTGCCGATCATCCGCAACAGCCCTGCATCAATACTAGGCATACCAACTGTGTGTATGCTTCCAAAAAATTGTTGCTTATTTTGCTACGCTCCCATATTCAATAAGCCCCAGCTCCCTGAATACGATGCAAGTTCCAGACTATGGCGCGGGTGGCTGGATGGCTGGCTGGGAAATTTGTTGAATTTTAGAAGGCTTTTATAGAAGTTAATACCTCGAATATTTTATATCAGCCCTTTTTCATCATCCATATACTCGTAAAACTTTATTTTTCGATAAAATTTCATGGTTCTCATGATTTGGTTTTATAGGACATTTTACACACATGCGAGGATTGGTGAATGATCGGATGGCCTTAGCTGAAATTATTGTGTTTTATAACATGGCTGTGATATAATATAGCATATGACTTTTTTCCTTTGCGAAATTGTTGCTTATATAATTAAATTTTGAAAAGTCCAACCAGCAAGACACATCGTAAATACACATGTATTAAAACACGTCTAGAATATTGTGAGATGTACGACAGGGTCGCCATGTCGGTGCGGAACCAGGTAGTATGTGGTCATGGCAGCTCCAAATGACACAAAATGTTATAAAATAGAGACTGTGTACAACCAACTAACAATTTTGTAAATTGTCAGCCCTGGTACATCTTTTCCCTAATATATGGGCAATGTATGTAAGGCTAGATGTATTTTCACCATAACTAGAACCGCAGACCGGTTTCGCTCTAATTAGAGCTTATCAGCATGATATACTGATTACAGCGGGAACACACCTATAAAGTAATACGGCTATGGCAGCCAGCCTCCTAGAACATTGTGAGATGTACGACAGTGTCGACATCTCGGTGCGGAACCAGGTACTATGTTGTCACGACAGCACCAAATAACACAAAATGTTATAAAATAGAGAATGTGTACGACCAACTAACAATTTTGTAAATTATCAGCCCTTCCCTAATATCGGGCCAATCTGTGTAAGGCTTTATGTATTCTCACCATAATTAGAACCGCTGTAATTAGTATACCGTACTGACGAGCTCTAATTAGAACGAAACCGGTCTGCGGTTCTAATTATGGTGAGAATACATCTAGCCTTACATACATTGTCCCTATATTAGAGAAGAAAGGGGCCAGGGCTGACAATTTACGAAATTGCTAGTTGGTTGTACACAATATGTATTTTGTATTATTTTGTGTTATTTGGAGCTATCGTGACAACATACTACTTGATTCCGCACCGAGATGGCGCCCTGTCGTACATCTCACAATGTTCTATGGGGCTGGCTACCATAGCCGTATTACTTTATAGTTGTGTTTTCGCTATAATTAGTACACCGAACGGACGAGCTCTAATTAGAGCGAAACCGGTCTGCGGTTCTAATTATGGTGAGAACACATATAGCCTTACATTGAAACGTGTGTTCTACGAACAAAGTATACAAGGTAGGTCTACAAAATGTATTCAAAATTATAAGAGGATAGACAATAATAACTCAAAGGAAAAGAAGGTAATATATATCATATAACAGAATAATATCAGCTTGATTTTGTGAACGATATTGCTGATTGATTGATTTTTGTAAAAAAAAATTGTTTGCAAATTTTCATGAACAGTTTTTTTTTCATGTTTTCTCGAAAAGCTTCTGGTGAATATTTATATCTTGGCAGGTGAGTAAATAGCTTAAAGAATTTCGTAGGCCAGGAATATGGGCCCAGTTTTTTCGGGAATATTTTTATTATTTTCGGAACATTTTTCTACTTCTTCAAATAATAAAGTTATTTTGATGAAATATGGTACATTGTTCCCACTATATAGGTTACACTGGTAACGAAATTTAATGGCTGTTTTCTGAAAAAAAAAAAGACATATTTTATATTATCTTTCGAAACAAATTTACATCTCCGGAATTAACAAAGTAAGTCACCTACCAAAATTTAGCTCTGTAGGTTAAAGGTCAAAAAAGTTACAGGCATTTAAAGAAACATAAATTTGGGGTTTCCTCAAAACGTCAAAGTCGCGATTTAAAACGTCAAAATTGCTAATATTTAGGCAATGAACCTGAAACTAATATGAGCTACGGAAGGAAAATGTCTCAAGAATAATGTTTTACAAAGCCTGAAGTCTTAGTTTCATTCCTTCGTTGTCCTTCATTTTACTTATATATGCCCAGAAAATTCATTTCAAATAGACCCTTTCTCTGATGCTTTGGCAGTAGTGTTGGCTATAAAGTTTATCGGTTACTGGTATATCATTTTTTTCGAATCTTCGTAAAAAATCTTTAAAGTTCAATATATCCGTTATTAGGCAAGATACGAAAAAAAATTGTAAACATTAATTATAGGGTGTCTTGAGCTACATCTTAAAAAAATTCATTAAGGGGAGATCCGTGTTTATATATATATATATATATATATATATATATATATATATATATATATATATATATATATATATATATATATATATACACATATATATATATATATATATATATATATATATATATATATATATATATATATATATATATATATATATATATATATATATATATATATATATATCGTACTGATTACCCAAAAAATAATAGAAGGATCTTGATCAAATTTGCTGAGCACCTTCCTTTTGCAAGTGGCTTGGATAAGTTCGTTAGCCAGGAAAATCTAACCAGGTTTTCCCGGAAAATGTTGTGTTTTCTTTCTAAAAAAAAATCAGATCTCCGGAAATAACAAAGTGAGCGCAACCAAATTTGGTAATCCTATTTGTATTATAAAGAGTGAACCATATACCAATTTAGGTCTCTAAGTTTAAGGACAAAAAAGTTACGGGCAGCTAAAGAAACAAACTCGCAATTTAAAACGTCAAACTCGCAATGTTTAGGCAAAGAACGTGAAACAAATACGGATTGTGAAAAGACAATGTTGCAGGAAAAGTGTTCTGCGAACCCTTAAGTTTTAGATTCAACCGTCACTACCCTTCATTTTACTAAAATGTTTACAGAAAATTAATTTCGAATAGACCATTTCTCTGATGCTTTCGCTGTAGGTTTAGTGGAGTTTATGGTTTAACGGTCTATAATTTTTAGCTAATTTTCGTAGAACAAATTCGTTATTGCATTTTAGCATTTTTTATCGAAATATGATGCATGTTTGTAAGAAAAAAATCTGGACGCAGAAAGTGCGTTTTGGTAGCAAATTTTCATTAAATCCTTCAAATTTCAATAACTCAATTTTCTATTAATGTAAGTTTTGTTGGTTGGGAAACCAACATCTAACTTTATTTTCGGAAAATTTCTGTATGAACGCACCAAGTGCGTTTTGGTTGCGAATTTTCATTAAATGTGTCAAATTTCAATAACTCAGTTTGCTATTAACCTAAGGTTCATTGGCTAGGAGACCAGTTTTCTCGGAACCATTTAAAGTTTATTTTCGGAAAATTTTTGTACATTTTCAAATAATTATTTTGATAAAATATGGTGCATTGTTCCTACTATATAGGTGATACCGGTAACCAAATTGATGCTCGCATTAGAGCGATATATTTGTAATTAAGAATATTTTTATGAAAATTCACTTACATAACGCACTTGCTGCGCCCAGACTTTTTTAATACATCAGCTTGCACAAGCAAAATATTCAAATGATCTCTTTGATTCAGACACCGAACAGCATTGAAAAAAATCCGTTATGAATCGTTGCAAAGGGCCAATTTGCATACGTAACCCTTCAGTTGTTTGCATGATAATTGTGATGTTAATAGACGGAAGGATTTACTCCGCATGTGCTTACACGCATGTCGTACATCCACTGAAGGCTGAAGAGAACAGCTTTACCTTTATGCAAATTTAGAGTCTGGAATTTCGACAATACTTGACTGAGGTAGTTAGCCATGTTTTGCCGCGACAACTGGGACAATTCGCTCTATTGAGGACCCGAGCTTTTTTGTGTCGTGATAACCCTTTATCGAATGTCTGGCAGGTAGAACGTGATGGGAGAATTCCACCTTTTGTCACTCACAAGTCTTGGTTCAGTCGATAAAAAGTCTGTGAGGTGATTGTTTGCAAAGATACGTACCGTACCTAATGTTTTTGTAGTGTCTTCTGTGAACTAAGGGAATGTGGTTTGGTGTTTCTTGTTTTGTTTGAGTTTTTGCTTTTTAGCGAATAAAAAAAATTCGCTAATGAGGAGATCTGTGTTTATATATATATATATATATATATATATATATATATATATATATATATATATATATATATATATATATATATATATATATATATATATATATATATATATGACCGATAACTCAAAAAATAATGGACCAATCTTGATCAAATTTGGTAAGTACCTTCCTTTTGTAAGATGCTTGGACATGTTCGTTATCCAGGGAAATCGGGCCAGGTTTTCCTGGAAAATTTTGTGTTTTCTTTCTAAAAATATTCATATCTCCGGAAATAACAAAGTAAGGGCAACCAAATTTGGTACGCGTGTTTGTATTATAAAGGGTGAACTCTCTACTAACGTCTCTAGCTTTAAAGACATAGAAGTGATGGGGAGTTAAAAAAAAACGAAAATTTTGGAGTTTTCCTCAAAACGTCAAACTCGCAATTTTAAACGACAAAATTGGCACTGTTTGGGCAAAGAACGTGAAACAAATACGGATTGTGAAAAGAAACTGTTGCAAGAAGAGTGTTCTGCGAACCCTTAAGTTTCAGATTCAACCGTCATTGCCCTTCATTTTACTAAAATATTTACAGAAAATTCATTTCAAAGAGATGATGCTTTGGCTGTCGGTTTAGTTAAGTTGACGCTTTCACTGTAGGTTTAGTGAAGTTTATTGTTTAACGGTCTATAATTTTTAGCTAATTTTCGTAGAACAAATTCGTTAGTGCATTTTAGCATTTTTTATCGAAATATGATGCATGTTTGTATGAAAAAATCTGGACGCAGTAAGTGCGTTTTGGTAACAAATTTTCATTAAATCCTTCAAATTACAATAATTCAATTTGCTATTAACGTAAGTTTTGTTGGTTAGGAAACTAACATTTACCTTTATTTTCGGAAAATTTTTGTATGCACGCAGCAAGGGCGTTTGGGTTGCGAATATTTATTAAATATTTCAAATTTCAATAACTCAATTTGCTATTAACCTAAGGTTTATTGGCTAGGAGACCAGTTTTCTCAGAAACATTTAAAGTTTATTTTCGGAAAATTTTTGTTCATTTTCAAATAATTATTTTGATAAAATATGGTACATTGTTCCTACTATATAGGTGATACCGGTAACCAAATTGTTGCCTGCTCGCATTAGAGCGATATATTTGTAATTAAAAACATTTTTATAAAAATTCACTTCCATAACGCACTTGTTGTGCCCAGAGTTTTTTATTTAATGTATATTTTGGTGGAAACCCAGGATACATAGTATTTAGATATTAAACTAAATTATTCTATATTATAATTTTTACTGTTATTTTTAAAACAATTTGTCCAGCAAAATCAATACACTCTCTAGGCCATTTCTGTGTTTTATATTTTAAGCGAATTTTCGCTAAAAGAAATCGCTGTTTGTGGGTCACAACATTCAGTCTTTCAAAAAATGGCGAATTTGCAGTTTACCTTTACATTATTTAGACAAATCGACTGCTGATAGATTAACTCTGGCATCTTACATGCATGTTGACAATATATTTACCCTTTGCTTCCTCGTCTTTGTTGAGTTATTTACATTTAAACTCCTTGACTGGCCTGATGTGGTAAGTTAAATATGATTTTTTTTTCCATAGTTTATCAATTTTTTTGCTTGCTGTGTTACATACCCCTTTCCCGGTACACCACTCCCCCTGTAGTTGCCTATCACAATCTATTTCTCAGATTACACTCCTTCGTATTTTTGAGTGGGGAGGTTGGTGCTCCACCAATTTGTCGTGTGGGTTTTTCTTTCCATCCATATTTTATAACTTGTTGAGTTCCGTTTCTAATTGTGTTGTTTTGTGGAGTTTAAGTTTCTACTTGTTATTGCTGGGTTTTGTTATTAAACTGTTTCACATAATATTACCTAAAAAAATCAAAATTGTCAGTGCAATGCAAGCATGTTGTACATCGTTGGAAAGCTCTTTTCACAGGCTATCACATGAGCAAAAAATCCAATATGGCTGCCATAATAAAAACAAACGTTGATACCTGTAGCTCAAAAACAAATGACAATCCAAAGTTGAGAATAGCACAAAAAGATCACTCTGTAAAAAGTGTCCTGATAATGTGCATGTCTTAGACATGTCCGATCAACGCCTACTTAGATATTAAAGAAAAAAGAAATCCAAAAATTTTGTTTTTTTCAAAAAAACTGGAAACGAAAAGAGGCAGTGCAAAATACAAGTCATATTTGGAACGAGCATGAAATTCTACAAAACATTGCTAATTCAACCGTCGCCCTATCTCTAATAATAACGGAGATAGCAATACATTCCCCTCCAGTTTGGGACACACTGTAGAGGTCCTGCTAAGCTGGTTTTTTCGTATTTTTCACTCACATTTCCTTTTTATCTTCCCCGCTCAGCAGCTCTATTCACACCTGGTCCCGTAGCTTTCTTGGGGGTTGTTTGCAGGAAATATTTCTTGTGGTTTGTGTATAGAGCGGAAGGGTTCTAAGCAAGCACCTAAAAAGCCTTCTGGAGGTAAACTGCAAATTTACCCAAACTTGATTTTAGATGAGCGTGAATTATTAATTCTTATGTTGATATATATTATTTAATGATGTTTTTCAAAGTGACATTATTATGGCTCTACAAAAAACTGCAATTTTTGTCGTAAATACAAAACAAATATTAAAAAAGTCTTGGGGAGGTGTTGAAATAAATCGTTTCACAGGAAAAAGATGCATTAAAATTCATGAATCAATCAAATACATTTTTTTTTCCTGCGAAACGATTGATTTTACGAAAAAACTATAAGCAGACTTTCCACTCGCTTATTGACCACAGATTACAAACAATAAAAAAAAGTATGGACGCAGCAGGTGCGTTATGGTAGTGAATTTTCATAAAAATGTTTTTAATAGATATTCTGTGTGTTTTTTAAGAAAGCAGGCGTCAAATTTGGTTACCAGTATAACCAATATAGTAGAAAGAATGTCCCATATTTTACCAGAATAACTTCGTTGTTTGCAAATGTGAAAAAAAATTCCGAAAGTAAACTTAAGGTATTCCTGAAAAAAATGGTTTCATGGTCAACCTTTGTCAAATGGTCAAATTTGAAGCATTTAATGACAATTGGCTACCATAACGCACTTGCTACGTCCCGAATTTCTTTTATTACAAACATGCATTCTATTACGATGGAAAATGCAAAAATGCAATAATATAAGGCGTGTTTGACTAAAAAAAATTTTTTTAAAATTGTATCACCAACTACTTATGGGCTATCCTGTGATTGTAAAATTATTTTTTTAAGCTGTTGCTCAAGACACCCTATAATTAATGTATACATTTTTTTTCATATCTTGTATAATAACGGATATATTGAGCTTTATTGAATTTTTACGAAAATTCGACAAAAATTATATACCATTAAACGATAAACCCTACTGCTAAGACTACTGCCAAAGCATCAGAGAAAGGGTCTATTTGAAATGAATTTTAAATCGCGACTTTGGCGTTTTGAGGAAAACCCCAATTTATTTTTCTTTTAATGCCTATAACTTTTTCTTCTTTTAACCGACAAAGCTAATTTTTGGTACGTAATTTACATATAACGATATAAACGTGTGTACCAAATTTGGTTTCCCTTACTGTGTTATTTCCGAAGATATAAATGCAAAATTTTCGCGGAGAACCTGAGCCGACTTTTCTGGCTACCGAACTTCTTCAAGCCACTTGCAAAAGGAAGATATTCGCCAAACTTAATCGAAATCGGCGCACTATTTTTTGAGTTATACATATACATACATACATATATATATATATATATATATATATATATATATATATATATATATATATATATATATATATATATATATATATATATATATATATATATATATATTCAGAAAGATTTCCGCGGTCTTTAATGTGAGACATGCTTGGTTCTCGGGTTAAACCGCGTCCAGAATTTATGGAAACTCGACGTTTCGGCTCCTGTTTTGGAGCCATTTTCAAGAGGTAAAGGAAATATGTAAGGACACTCTAAGGCCTCAATCTGCCTACTCCTTAGAGTGATGGACAAAGGTGGGTAAAGGAAATATGTAAGGACACTCTAAGGCCTCAATCTGCCTACTCCTTAGAGTGATGGACAAAGGTGGGTAAAGGAAATATGTAAGGACACTCTAAGGCCTCAATCTGCCTACTCCTTAGAGTGCTGGACAAAGGTGGGTAAAGGAAATATGTAAGGACATTCTAAGGCCTCAATCTGCCTACTCCTTAGAGTGATGGACAAAGGTGGGTAAAGGAAATATGTAAGGACACTCTAAGGCCTCAATCTGCCTACTCCTTAGAGTGGTGGACAAAGGTAGGTAAAGGAAATATGTAAGGATACTCTAAGGCCTCAATCTGCCTACTCCTTAGAGCGGTGGATAAAGGTAGGTTGGGTTGTTGTAGCTAGATTACGGGGCCTCAATCTGCCTACTCCCCAAATCTCGCCGGAGATCGTCTGTGAGGTCTCAGTGTGTTCAACCCTAGGCCTCAGAGAGATCTGACGCGGTGTAACCCGAGAACCAAGCATGTCTCATATATATATATATATATATATATATATATATATATATATATATATATATATATATATATATATATATATATATATATCCGGGGTCAGTTTCAATTTATATATATATATATATATATATATATATATATATATATATATATATATATATATATATATATATATAAATTGAAACTGACCCCGGATATGTGTTCTAGGGGAAGAAATTTTTCGAAATTCAAAAGTTAGGATCTCCTCATTAGTGATTTTTTTAAAAAGAAAATTCACTAAAATGAGAACTATTTTGAGTGCATATTTTTTTTCATATCTACAACATGGACACATATGTAAACATAAGTGGCTTCAATTGTTATTTTTTTCCTTCTGATTTCGATTATAGTACCATACTTGACTGTTATCGAGACAGACACTTCTGTGATGCGATAACTGGGAAAATTTATTGTGTTACGTATATGGTCCTTTTATATTTAAAGGTGCAGAGATTAACCCTTTACCAACTGTCTGGCAGGTAGAACGTGATGGGAGAATCCGACCTATTGTTGCCCGTGAGATGTACTCGTTTACAAGTCCTCGGTTCCCAAGACCTTTATCAGTTCATCACACGTTTTCAAGATGTATAGAGTTTGTGGATGTGATCGTGTAGATAGTTTTATATAGAAAGTGAATGTGGTTACCTCGTTATAGTTATTTATTGCTTCTTATTGTTTACTATCTTGTGTCCATAGTTCTAACAAATTTGTTATTATTTTAAGCAAATTAATATAGGAAGCAAAAGGAATTACAGGCTTAAACTTCTGTTACAATTATCACTTCAAGTATACAAAATCTCGGGACGCAGCAAGTGCGTTATGGTAGTGAATTTTCATAGAAATGATCGGGCGCAAAATATTTTATTATAACTTTTTTTTCTTGTAACATAGAAATCTAAATTTTGTTGTATAGTTTACTTTTTCTATCGTAAACCTACCTACCAAATTTGGTTATCATAGATTTTTTATTTTTTAAGATAAAAATTTTTTTCAAATGAAAACTCAAAATTTTTTCAGAAAACCTCGTCCGATTTTTCTGATTAACGAACTTATCAAAGCCACTTACAAAAGGAAGGTACGTGCCAAATTTTATTAAAATCGGCTTATTATTCTTTGAGATAAAAATTTTTTTCGAATGAAAACTCAAAATTTTCCCGGAAAACCTCGTTCGATTTTCCTGACTAACAAACTTGTCAAAGCCATTTACAAAAGGAAGGTACATGCCAAATTTTATTAAAATCGGCTTATTACTTTTTGAGATAAGAATTTTTTTCGAATGAAAACTCAAAATTTTCCAGGAAAACCTCGTCCGATTTTCCTGACTAACGAACTTATCCAAGCCATTTACAAAAGAAAGGTACATGCCGAATTTTATCAAAATCGGCCCATTATTTTTTGAGTTATCGGTGTGATACATATATATAAATATATATATATATATATATAAATATATATATATATATATATATATATATATATATATATATATATATATATATATAAATATATATGTATATATATATATATATATATATATATATATATATATATATATATATATATATATATATATATATATAAACATATAAAAATTGAAACTGACCTCGGATATGGGTTCTAGGGGTCCTAGTTCGCGCTCATTTGCAAAATTTTTTTCAAAAGTCGGGATCTCCCAATTAGTGAATTTTTTCTACGAAAATTCACTAAAAAAGTCTGGACTCAGCAAGTGCGTTATAGTAGTGAATTTTTATTAAATGCTTCCAATTTTATTAACTCAATTTTCTATAAACTTAGAAAGTTAAATTTTGGTATGTGGTAAGGTCTTTCCTAAGGCAACGTATTAACTAAATTTCATTAAAATAACTGTGTAATTGTCCGAGAAAAATTTTTTTTCTAAAAAAAAAACAAAAAATTTGAATCTCAACTTTTTATAAAACTTAGGAAGTTGAATTTTGGTGCGTAGGAAGGCCTTTCGCAAGGCAACATATCCGTCAAATTTCATTAAAATAACTTTGTAATTTTAGGAGAAAAAATTTTTTTTCGAAAGAAAACTCAAAAATTTTCCGGAAAACCTTGTCGGATTTTCCTGGCTAACAAACTCATCTAATCCATTAATAAAAGAAAGGTACTTGCAGAGTTTCATCACAATAGGTTAATTATTTTTTGAGTTATCGGTTGGATACACACACACACACACACACACACACACATATATATATATATATATATATATATATATATGTATATATATATATATATATATATATATATATATATATATATATATATATATATATATATATATATATATATATATATATATATAGAGGATGATTCTTTGGCGAAAAATAAGGGGTATCTTTTTTATAAAGTTTTTCTTGAAACCCCTTCTCCTCCAAGTTAGAGCCCTTTGAAATTTTGGCAAAAAAAGTTTTCATTACATTTCTCCGTTATAAAATAATTTCAAAAAAAAAAACGAAATTTTGCACATGCATAAGGCGTTTTCTATTAAAAAAATGATTTAGAAAGAAGGATTCATTTAGCAACTTTTCTATGTTTTGACATTTTCTCATAAAATTGTTAGTTTCATCACAAAAAAATAAAATATTACTCAGATCGATGTCACATGAATTTACAGTGGTTGTTATTTGCTGAAAAATCAAGTACGTGGTAGGCTGTCAAATAACGTCATAATTACACTAATATGTTATTGTTCTGGCTTTTACTAATTTCCAAACATTCATAACAAGAAACAACAACTATTGTACTACTATTTTATAATTAATAATTAACAAACTAAGAAACGAAAAGAAATATTAACAAAATGTTAGTACGTATCATCATAATAAATTTGAAAATGCCCCCTTCGAAGAGAACGCATGACTCTAGTCTGTTTCTCATTGAACTTCGTATTCTATGAAAAATACTCGGTGTGTTTCTTATGATATCACATGATGCGATAATACGATTTTTGAGGTCATCGATGTTATGAACAGGTTTTCAGAAAACCCCACAGGCAAAAATCCAACGGATTCAATTCAGGAGATCGGGCAGGCCAATTCTGTGGGCCTCCTCAACCTATCCAACGATTTGGACAAACTTAGTTCAAGTAGTTACGAGAGTTGATACTAAAATGAGCCGGACACCGTCATGCATGTACCACATTTGTTTGGAATATTTTCAAGGAGTATGGGCAACTCTTCTTTGAGTAGATGACAGTACACTTCCCCATTTAGTCTTATCGGAGGAAAATATGGTCCAATTAGGTCATTACCAATGACAGCAAGCCACACATTTAATGAAAACTGGTGTTGAAAATGAGATTCCGTAATTTCGTGTGGGTTTTCTCAAACCATATGTGTTTATTATGAAAATTTCTAATAGATTCTCGTGAAAAGTTGGCCTCATCAGTAAATAAAATACGAGATAAGAATTGTGGAATTTGCATGATCATTTGAAACATCCATTGGCAAAAAATTAAACGAGGTAAAAAATCACGAGGTAAGAGCTCTTGAACTCGTTGGATATGGTAGGGATACAGTAGTTGTAATTCTAAATACCGTGGAATAGCTGACATTTAAGACTTGAGCGATTCTTCTTGTACTTGTACCAGGAGATTCTTCAATTAAATTGAAGACAGGCTCTTCAAGTGCTACAGTTTATACTTCTCTAGAACGCCCGCAATCGGCGGCACTTCTTGAAAATTTTCCTTCTTGCAGACGTTGATGTATGTTGTGCGAATATGCTGTGATGGGGTACAGTTCTGTTTGGATATAACTCAGTGTGGAGGCGCTGTGCTCTTAATCCATTGCCATTAGCACGGCCATATTCAAAATGCATATCTGCCATTTTGGAATTGGTATAATTTACCATTTTATTCACTTATTTGTTGTGAGTGTTTAAAACATTCTCGATAGATTGACAACAACCAGAAGAATTAATATTAGTGTAATTATGACGTTATTTGACAGCCTACCACGTACTTGATTTTTCAGCAAATAACAACCATTATGTAAATTCATGTGACATCGATCTGGGTAATACTTTATTTTTTTTGTGATGAAAGCAACAATTTTATGAGAAAATGTCAAGACATAAAAAAGTTGTCAAATGAACCCTTCTTTCTAAATCAATTTTTAAAATAGAAACGGTACACACAATAAAAAGTACTGATAAAAAATAATGTAATGGTAGGTTTTTTCACACTCTTGTGATAACATTATAGGGTTACAAAATCCATTTAAAACTGTCATTTTGTTAGCCTTATGCATCTGCAAAATTTCGTTTTTATAAATTATTTCATAACGGAGAAATGTTATGAAAACTTTTTTTGACCAAAATTTCAAATGGCCTTAATTTGGAGGAGAAGGGGTTTCAAGAAAAACTTTATGAAAATACACCCCTTATTTTTTGCCAAAGAATCAGCCTGTATATATTTATTTATTTTATTTTATTTATTTATTTATATGCATTAAAATTATACAGTGCATCTTACATAAAAGTTACAAGCTTGTGGCTGTAATTGATGCGATTTGGTTAAAATATTAAACTGAAACATATCAAAATCCTATTGACACTGACATTTCTTGCTATAAAATTTCGGTATTTTAAATTTACAATTTATTCAACCAATCTTCCGTTATTAGCACCTCCAATACTTCCTCTACATCCTTTGAACTTTCCAACCATTTTATACTCCAAAATAGTTTTCTTTCAACTTTAGTTTAATAAGATTTTCAAACATTTTAGGACCTAAAATTGCAAGTTGTCACTGTGACATTATATATATATATATATATATATATATATATATATATATATATATATATATATATATATATATATATATATATATATATATATATATATATATATATATATATACACAGGGTCGCTGATAAGTCTGGAAACGGTCGATTATCCGGGAAAATATACAAGGTGTCGAAAAAAGTTTTATACAAAAGTTTTTGGGTTCTTAAATGTCTACTAGGCGGTGATAATTTTATTTATACAGGGTTGGTCATACAGGCGTGGCACACCAATATTAATTTTTTTTAATGGAACACCCTATATATTATTCGATATTTCAATCCTTCTCTTAATTTTGAGCAACATTTATGAGAAGCATAATGTACCTAAACTCAATCGTTTCCGGGTAAAAAAATAAATAAAAATAAACGCTACTATTTTTAAAATCTATTGGATGAAGAACAAAAATAAATGAAAAGTAGAATATCTCTTGAAAACAATCTGTGAGTGTGAAAAGAACCGGTTGCGATGTTTTTAACATTGTTTGGAATCCCAAGATAAGATAAGATGCCCATAAGAAACGCAGTATTATTCTTTTGTTTTAAAATGTTTCCAGGACAACGAATGTCAAACATTCATTCAGTGTCAACAGTTTTGAAACATTAGTAATTTAGTGTCAACAGTTTTTGTGCAAAATGGCAAGTTTAAGTGAAACCGAACGTATCGAAATTTTAATGATGATAGGGTACGGTGATAGGACACGAAGTTTTGCTCAAGTGGTGATTATGTTCAATGAGTTGCATCCTGAGCGGCAATCGATCTCCAAATCCACAGTTTCGAAAACTTTGCATCGTTTTCACGAAACTGGCGGTATCAAGGATAAACCTAGAACTGGAAGGCCAGTAACCGTTACAAATGAAGAAAATTCTTTGAATGTAATATTGGATGTGGTGGAAAATCCGAAAACTTCGGCACAGCAATTGGCTTTAAATCACAATATGAGTCGATATTCAATTCAAAAGATTACGAAGCGGGAAAAGTTCCGTCCATATAAAATTCATTTATTGCAAGAACTGAGTGAAGACGATTTTGATCGCAGAATCGAGTTCTGTGAACTTATTATGGAGAAGTTACGCCAAAATTTTAACTTTGCCAACCACATTTTGTTTTCCGACGAATCTACATTTTGTTTGAATGGACAAGTCAACCGACACAACTGTAGGTACTGGTCAGACGAAAACCCACATTGGATGGAACAAATTCACACCCAAAGACCGCAAAAAGTAAATGTTTGGTGTGCTATTATTGGTGGACATATCATAGGACCTTATTTTATACACGGTAATTTGAACTCTGCTCGATATTTGACACTTTTGCAAGAATCAATTGTTCCAGACGTTAGTCGATTATTTCCGAACAATAACGACCCAAATCTACCAGCGGAAGAAATATGGTTTCAGCAGGATGGGGCACCCCCTCATTTTGGAATTGAGGTACGGGAATATCTGAATCAAACCTTTCCTGGCAGATGGATAGGGCGCAGGGGAACTATTGAATGGCCAGCTAGGTCTCCCGACATGACGCCGCTTGACTTTTTTTGTGGGGTCATGTAAAAAATTTAATTTACCAAAATAGACCGCAGAATATTGAAGAGTTGCAAGCAAGGATTGTGCATGAAATTAATAACATTCCTCAAAACGCTCTTGTAAATGCAGTGCAATGTTTTGTTAAGCGAATTCATTATTGTCAGGAGGTCAATGGAGAACACTTTGAACATCTTATAAAATAGGATTTCAAACAATGTTAAAAACATCGCAACCGGTTCTTTTCACACTCACAGATTGTTTTCAAGAGATGTTCTACTTTTCATTTATTTTTGTTCTTCATCCAATAGATTTTAAAAACAATAGCGTTTATTTTTATTTATTTTTTTACCCGGAAACGATTGAGTTTATGTACATCATGCTTCTGATAAATGTTGCTCAAAATTAAGAGAAGGATTGAAATATCGAATAATATATAGGGTGTTCCATTAAAAAAAAATTAATATTGGTGTGCCACGCCTGTATGACCAACCCTGTATAAATGAAATTATCACCGCCTAGTAGACATTGAAGAACCCAAAAACTTTTGTATAAAACTTTTTTCGACACCTTGTATATTTTCCCGGATAATCGACCGTTTCCAGACTTATCAGCGACCCTGTATATATATATATATATATATATATATATATATATATATATATATATATATATATATATATATATATATATATATATATATAAACATATAAAAATTGAAACTGACCCCGGATATGGGTTCTAGGGGTCCTAGTTCGCGCTCATTTGAAAATTTTTTGCAAAGTCTCACCATCGATACCTCTATTAGTGAATTTTTTTAAATAAAAATTCACTAATATTGTTTCTAATGATTATGTTTTCCGAATAAAAAGCATAGAAAGCGTAAACAGTATATAGAATGTTATATATTATATTTTTTGATATCACAATTTCACAATATCTGTAACAAATAAGCGATCAGGCTTCTGCTTGTGTAGAAAACATAATTTTTGCAATACCTGTTAAGTAAGTTCACTTTTAATGACAGTTTTTTGACAATGTAAGTTGAACTTTTAAAGCATTTGTCAGTTTCCATGAGAACAGGACATTTTTCATACCTAGGTACGGTAAGACTTACCTTACCTAGGTACGGTAAGTACTGCAAACCTATAAATAGCAAATCTGAATAATGAACAAATTGTTTGAGAAGATTTATTAATTATTATAATTCATCGAAATATTGAAAGTACAATTAGTCATATGATTAACAGTAAGGATTGACGCCATGCTCTTCTTTATATTATTATCTTCAGTTTCTAGCAATGTTAAATTATCAAGACTCTCTTGCGGAGTATTTGAAGAATCACCGACCTCAATAATAGGGATTTGGCGAGAGGAGCTGGCTTCTTGGTTGCTAATATGAAATATCTTCTTAGCGACTTGTACTTTATTATTTAAGGAATCCGCCACATAGCTTTCAGCTACTGCCGAGGATTTCCACCCGCCATGCCTCTTTAGTGCTAAAATGTCAACTCCGCTATTAGCCAAAAAAGTAGCGGAAGTTCGGCGAAAGGAATGCCCAGTATATTTTTCCGCATTCTCCAAATGTAGAAATTTCGCAACTTCAGAAGGAATTTTGGCAAAAATATTTCTTCCAACTGGTTGGTTAGAGCATTTCCCATTTTGATACCTCAAGAAGAATCTCTGTATTGAATTTTTTGGTCGCAGGTTCATATAATTCCTCACTAATGCCACAAAGTGAAACTTCTCATTCTCATTGTCGACAATGGTAAAACTTCTGGATTGATGATTCTTAGCGTCAAGTATTCTGACCAAAATAATGTCTCCTTTATCAATAACATTATTGATTGTTAGCTTACATAATTCATCTTTACGGCAGGCACCTGCAATTCCCATAACTACAACCACCTTCTTCATCAGGTATATTTGGTCATGTGCTTCACTTAAAAAGGTCTGAATTTCCTCGATCGTAAACACTTCACTTTTCTTTGAAACATATCCAATATTTTTCTTCTTTAAAAATGCCTTTAACTTTGCATATTTGGAAATATCAACATTGTCATTCAAAGAGATTGTCGATCGTAACATAGAGTATTCGGACCATAAGCTTGATGGAGCAGAATATTTACCTGATTTTTCCAAGAAATATGCTAGTAAAACTGTCTCACTGGTATGTATTACAACCTTTTTAGTGTGGCACCACTTTTTGAAACCCTCATAGCAACTTTCATACCTTTGCTTAGACTTTTCTGGTAAAAGTGACAAACAAGCAATACCTGCCGCTTCTTCGATGTCAGATTCTTCCATATTCAAAGTCACTTCAACACTAATTTTAATTCAAAAATCACAATTAAAATACAAATTAATGTTTAACCTGGACCTGTGCTGAACTGCAGCCAGCGTTTAGTTTTGTTTGTTTACCCGTAGCGTCCTTAGTAACCCAACACAACAACCAAGTCACAAGCTACTTGTTGTTAAGTAGTATGTTAGAATCCATCTAATTAATTCGACTGTCAGTGCTGTCAGTCTGACATCTATTCACGCAGTAATTATTAAAAAAGAATGCAAATTCAAAAAAAAAAACCGTTAAAGCAGGTATTGCAAAAAATTATTACTAAACCGTAAACTGTAAGTGACTCTTCATGCCTCGAATGCTTAGAAAACCTCGGCCCTACGGGCCTCGATTTTCCAAACTGCATTCTCTGCATGAAAAGTGTCACTTACAGTTTATGGTACGTAATATACTATTAAACTCTCACTTTCTTCGCATAAACGTCCAAATAGTTTTGCTTAACTAACTTTGTGTCCATAGTTATACTAAGAAAATTGTTATTATTTCAATCAAGTGAAGGTCGGAGTACTAAGTGCAGGTTGGAACCTGTGATGAGCACCGATAAGTACACTTGTAGAACCCAAATCACCACAACACATATTTTTAAAGACGTGACGATTGTTTCACTAACCAAGTTAGCGTCATCAGAGGATGAGCAATTCTAAACCACTTACAACTAAACATCGCCTTTTGTAGGACGCGAAAAGATTTGCAGGCTTAAAGTTATGTTGCAATTACCACAAACAACACAAAATATTTTTTCTTGGTTTTTCGAATAAAACGCCTAGAAATGGTAAACAATATATAGAATGTTATATAGTATATTTAATACAGTAATTACATATTTTTGTTTACAAATAAGCGATCAAGATTATGCTTGTCTAGGAAACACATTTAAACTCTTACTTTCTCTAAATAAAACTGCCAAATAATAACTGTTACTTCCGCAACTTTGACCATACATTGTCCAAACATAGTTTGGCATTAACTCTTTTAATATTCGTTCCATCTATTTTCGCCTTTTAAAAAGAGTTTAGCCGTAGCTTTCTAATTACTGTAAAAAATCTATAAAAATGATTGATTTTGTTAAGATTCAATAAATCAATTACTGCGTGAATGAAAAACCAAATTCACAATTTTTTCAGTTTTAGTGAATTTTCTTTAAAAAATTCACTAATGATGAGATCTGTATATATATATATATATATATATATATATATATATATATATATATATATATATATATATATATATATATATATATATATATATATATATATATATATATATATATATATCACACCTATAACTCAAAAAATACATGACCGATTTCGATAAAATTTAGTAGGTGCGTTCCTTTTGGAAGTGGCTTGGACAAGTTCATTAGCTAGGAAAAACGGAGCAGTTTCTCCTGGAAATTCTAGGTTTTCTTTCGGAACATTTTTGTATCTCCGAAAATAATAAAGATGTGGCAACCAAATTTGGTACTTAGGTTTACAATATTAAACCCTATATGCCAAAATTCAGATCTGTAAGTTGGAAGGAAAAAAATTATACACATTAAAAAAAATATTTTTGGGTGACACTGGTGACCAGAGAAATGCACGAAAGTAAAATATTTTTTGTGGATAAGAAGATCTATTTTACATTACAGACAAACACTTGGTTTTCTTGGCGTAAAAAGATCAATATATAACAGAAAAATAACTTTGAAAATTTTATAGTTTTTCTTCCTAAAATCTCAAGGTTGCGATTTGAAACGTCAAAATTTCCAATTTTTAGACAGAGAACCTGAAACAAATACGGGCTATGTAAAGCAAATGTCATAATAAATGTGTTTTACAAAGCCTTAAGTTACAGCTTCAACCATCACTGTCCATCATTTTACTAAAATATTTGCAGAAAATGTATTTCAAATAGACCCCTTCTCTGATGATCTGACTGTAGTTTCAAGTTTGTGGTTTAAGTCTATACTTTTTCGTGAATTTTCGTAGAAAAAAATCGTTATTGAGAAGACCGCGACTTTAAATTTTTAAAACATTTCTTCAAAGGAGTGTGAACTAGGCGTCTCCGGGGTCAACTTCAGTTTTTACATGTTTAGATATATATAGATAGGGTGGTGCATTTTTACTGTAAAGCCCAATATATCCTTTATTATACAAGATACCGGAAAATATTATAAAAATTATTTATAGTGTGTTTTGAGCTGCATCTTATAAAATTATGTTGACAATTACAGGCTTTTCCATAAGTCGTTGGCCATACAAGTTTTAGTGAATTTTTATCAGCATTGTAACTAAATTTAAAATATAAGGCTAACAGCTTGCTATAATCTCCTCAAATTTTAATTTCATACGTCAAATGACATAGAATATACTGGGCTTTATCGTACTAATCATAACATATATATATATATATATATATATATATATATATATATATATATATATATATATATATATATATATATATATATATATATATATATATATATATATATATATGTTTGCGATTATCGTGTATGCATTACAGTCCGGCAGCTCGTCTGTAGTCTGGTGCACTTGCAGATGGTATCGACAGGCTTCAGTAGTTCTCGCGGCTTTCCGAGCGACGCATAACGACGCTAATAGCTCCTAATAGGCCACCATAAAAACCAACTGGAGGAAAACTTGAGGATTTAACCGAGCGAGAGACTGGCTCTCTTTCTGCCAACCGCAATTTGCATGTTGTACATGATTGTTTGCCGTGAGATATGAGTATAATCTCTCACAGTGTTGTGTAACCAGAAGCTGCTGACTCGAGCTCGGTTTCACCACTGATAACTTTTCGATTTTGAGCTTAAAATTGGTCTTGTTTCTTTTTACCATATTTACATTACTTTTATTTAAAGGGCTTTGAATGAAACCCATTTAAACAAATGTGAGATAATAAGAAAACTTTAATGCAAGATATACATATGTATATTGTTAATAACAATTAGTTAGATTGCTTTCAACGATAATATGTCTTAAGAATAGTGTGTAAAAAAAGCGCTCTCAGGAACAAAAAAAGTCTGGACGCAGCAAAGGCGTTATGGTAGCGAATTTTCGTAAAAATACTTTTTCTGGCAAATATGTTTTTAAAAGAAGGACATTTGGTTGGCAGTATAACCTATATATTAGTAACAATCTACGGTATTTCATTAAAATAGATTTGTTGTTTCAAAAAGTACAAACATTTTCCGAAAATAAACCTTAAAAGTTCCAGAAAAAGACTGGTCCGATTTTCCTGGCCAACAAACCTCTTTAAGCTGTTTACACACCTGCCAGGATATAATTATTCACAAAAAAATTTGCAAAAATTTCTTTTACAGAAAACCACCATTTTTTTTTACAGAAATTGCCTTAGGTAATGATACACTAAATTACATTTTTCACAAAAATTCGACAACTTTTCTTTTACAATAACTTAATAAACATTTTATATTAATTACCAACATATCACAAAAATCTTCCAAAAATAAGTTCCACAGAAACACTAAAAAAATTTCTACGAAAACTTTTAAAATTCAGCCATAATTTGAGCGTGCCCGTATACGGCAGCTCGATTTTTTCGACGAGTAATACAAACAAAAAGCTCTCTGAATGCGTGATTTCCCTGGGGCTCCGCTATTTATTGGTAAAGACGCCGTATCACAATTTGTGATATGTGTTTGAAATATGTGCAAAAAACGTGAAAGGTTGCAAAACAATTGAAATTACTCAAAAACGATGAACGATATCATTTTTTTTTTCTTACAAGTGTGAATCACCAACGACTTATGGGCCACCCTGTGATTGTTAAAATAAGTTTATAAGATGCAGCTCGAGATGCCCTATAATTAACGTATACACTTTTTTGTCATATCTTGTATAATAACGGATATATTGAGCGTTGCCGTAGAAAGGCGTCACCCTGTATATGTGTAAACAGACAAAAACCGAAACTGACCCCGTATATGGGTTTTTGGTGTTCTAGTTCGCGCTCATTTGAAGAAATCTTTTTAAAATTCATAAGTCGCGGTCTTCTCAATAACGAATTTTTTCGACGAAAATTTGCTAAAATATACTCTTAAACCATAAACTCTGAAACTACTGCCGAAGCATCAGAAAGAGGCTCTATTTGAAATGGATTTTCTGAAAACATTTTAGTATAATGAAGGACAATGATGGTTGAAGCTGAATGTTAAGGCTTTGTAATACACACTTTTTACAACATGTCGTCTACATAATCCGTATTTGTTCCAAATTCGTTGTCTGAAGATTGCAAATTTTGGCCTTTCAAATTGAGACTTTGACGTTTGGAGAAGAAAAATTTTAAAATTTTCAAAATATTTTTTCTGCTACTTTTTGACGTTTTTGCGTCAAGAAAACTTAACCGTTGGATGTATTATTCAATTGGTTGGCACCCATTTTTTTTAAATGCCTTTAACTTTTTTTCTTTTAACGCACGGATCTGAATTTTTGAGTGTAGGGTAAGTTGGACAGTATAAAGGCATGTGCCAAATTTGGTTGTCACAGCTCTCTTACTTTCGGAGATACGAAAAATTTTCACAGGAAAACCCAAAATTTTCCCGGAAAAACTAGTCCGATTTTCCTGGATAACGGACTTATCAAAGCCACTTACAAAAGGAAGGTACGTACCAAATTTCATTTAAATCGGCCTGTTATTTTTAGAGTCATCGGTGTGATACATATATATATATATATATATATATATATATATATATATATATATATATATATATATATATATATATATATATATATATATAAAAACACAGATCTCCTCATTAGTGAAGCTAAAAAGGTTTCCTATAAAATACTTGATACATTTGTTAGGAAACACCTGACTTTTTCGCTTATTTTAGTTGAGTATATGTAAGTTTTGGGCACATACTGCGTCCAGATTTTTTTTCTTACAAACATGCATCATATTTCGATTAAAACTGCAAAAGTGCATTAACGAATTTGTTCTACGAAAATTAGCTAAAAATTATAGACCGTTAAACCATAAACTTAACTATACCTACAGCGAAAGCATCAACTTAACTAAACCGACAGCCAGAGCATCAGAGAAAGGGTCTATTTGAAATGAATTTTCTGTAAATATTTTAGTAAAATGAAGGGCAATGACGGTTGAAGCTTAAACTTCAGGGTTCGCAGAACACTCCTCTTGCAACATTTCCTTTTCACAATCCGTATTTGTTTCACGTTCTTTGCCTCAACATTGCCAACTTTGACGTCTCAAATCCCGACTTTGACGTTTTGAGGAGAACTTCATTTTTTTTCCTTTAACTGCCCACAACTTTTTTGTCCTCAAACATAGAGATCTAAAGTTTGGTACAGGTACACCCTTTGGAATACAAACACGCGTACCAAATTTGGTTGCTCTTACGTTGTTATTTCCGGAGATAATTTTTTTAGAAAGAAAACACAAAATTTTACGGGAAAACCTGGACCGATTTTCCTGGCTGACGAACTTATCCAAGCCACTTGCAAAAGGAAGGTACTCACCAAATGTGATCAAGATTGGTCCATTTTTTTTGAGTTATTGGTGATATATATATATATATATATATATATATATATATATATATATATATATATATATATATACTAACTATAACAGGATCTACAACACAGCATTTCTGTACTATACAAGGAAAAAGGGTTAAGGGCAAAACCGCAAAGGAGACAACCGCATACACGTGTTTCAAGCTTATTAGCCATCATCAAATGTGCACTGGTTGCCTGTTGTGACTCCGTGTATTTTTGCATCTTCATGCAGGGTGTTCCCATCTTCACCTGGCTATACCGTACTGATGTTGGCTAATAAGCTTGAAACACGTGTATGCGGTTGTCTCCTTTGCGTCTTTGCCCTTAACCCTTTTTCCTTATATATATATATATATATATATATATATATATATATATATATATATATATATATATATATATATATATATATATATATATATATAAACACACCCATTAGTGAATTTAAAAAAAAATCACTAAAACTAGGCTAGGTATTCCATTGTGTATTGCTCGTGGACTGTATCTACATGTTTTTTCTCTAGTGACAGAAAAAGACTCTCCTGAGACAGCGAGACGCGTTTATATACAGATTTTACATTGTTGTCAGTAGTACATATTTATAAGATTAATTATGGAAATGTATAAACACTAAGTATATGTGGAAAATTTCGCTAAGCTACGTACATTACGACATTGAAGCCTTCATCAGAACCACCAAAAAGTTCGCGTACATCCTTTTAATCGTTTTCTAGCAAAAGGTTGGAAAAAATATTCAAAGCGAATCGACACGCCTCTAAATTTTAATAACTTTAAGGTTTCCGAGGTATTCAATGTTTAAATACACGCACACACCAATATATATATATATATATATATATATATATATATATATATATATATATATATATATATATATATATAGCCGCAAGGAGACAACCGCATACACGTGTTTCAAGCTTATTAGCCATCATCAGTACGGTATAGCCAGGTGAAGATGGGAACACTCTAGATGAAGATGCAAAAATACACGGAGTCACAACAGGCAACCAGTGCACAAATTGCAGCAACATTTGGAAGACCCTCAATCCGAGAGAAACACCCAGGGTCTTCCAAATGTTGCTGCAATTTGTGCACTGGTTGCCTGTTGTGATTCCGTGTATTTTTGCATCTTCATCCAGAGTGTTCCCATCTTCACCTGGCTATACCGTACTGATGATGGCTGAGAAGCTTGAAACACGTGTATGCGGTTGTCTCCTTGCGGATTTGCCCTTAACACTTCTCCTTGTATAGTACAGAAATGCCGTGTTATAAATCCTATTATAGTTTATATAATATATATATATATATATATATATATATATATATATATATATATATATATATATATATATATATATATATATATATATATATATATATAGTGAAAAAGTTCAGGTCATTTTTATCAAAATTTACTACTAGCCTTGTTGTGTCCAGACTTTTTATTTATAGACGACACTTGCGAAGGAAGAGAAATAGTCGCTGAGTCTGTATTTTGTCCAGATTTAACTGCATAAGGTTTTTGAATGCAAAAAATGTATGTTGTCTAGACAAAAATGCATGCTACATTTTTAGTTAACGATAGTAGAACCATTCATCGACATCGTAACAATCATAAAGTAATATAGATACCTATTTAAATAAATGAAAGAATCCGGGCGCCGCTGGTGCCATTCTATCCAACACAACATATATCAACACACAGTGTTCGTGTTTACACGAAACAGAATGAATGTATTAGCCCTAAATCATCTCCAAATTTACAGCCGGCGCGATAACGATTTGAATTATACGCTACATTGTTTTCAAATTATTTTGTATATCACGATTCAGAACTCGAATGTGCGGTTGAAAATCCTATTTTCAACCCTGAACGAATTTCTGAATTGGCGGCCTAATGGCTCAGTCATTATCAAAGGGTTCCTCGAATAATTTGTGCTGCCTTTTACTATACAATGCATTTCTCGTAACTAATAATATATATATATATATATATATATATATATATATATATATATATATATATATATATATATATATATATATATATAATAATAATAATTTTTAAAATATACAGGCTGGTCCAATTACCATATGTGACTATTGCTATCTCCGAAACGGTAAGAGTTTCTACGTCGGTTAAATTAGAAAAAAGTTGTTATTTTTAAGCAATTTAATACGACCCTCACAGCGTTGCAAAATTGTTTATCATTTCGAGATATTAAGGAGAATGTCAAAATGTTTCAATCGATAATATTTCAACAACTATCCATCTGATAAAAAAAGTTCAATACATGTTTTATTTTCTATAACCTAGGCTTACCACTTTTTCAGAATGACCTTTGGTGTTAAAAATATAAATATAAATTTCTAGAATTGTTTTCTAAGAAGCCGCGGTGTGCTAATCTGTAAATTTACCGAAAATTAGATTTTTATTTACAAAAGGAATATACCTACCAAATTATAAACGTACCAGGTATTTTTTCTTATTAGTCGCTTGGATGGTCCGTTTTAGTCAACTCAGTCGAACCACTTTCTGCAACCAAAATTATAAAAAAAGGTTTTTTAAAACAAATTTCTAGTAGCCTGTGATGCTCATTGTGTTATTTTTTAAATTTTGTATCCACGATGCTTTTATCTAGGTTTTACTATGTAGTAAAACTAAAGATTCTAGTTTAATGGGAAATTATTTTATCACCATTTGAAATATTTTTACGAAAATTCGCACTTGCTGCACCTAAACTCTTTTAAACACTTATTTACTATTGTTGTATCCATACTTTTTGAAAATGAAATAAATAAATATAAACAATACAACATTTTTAAATTAAAATTTGAATAATTTACACTGAACATTTGCCTATATATTTTAAGCTTCTTTATGATATTATGTAGTTTCATTTACTTCAAATTTTCCATACACTACATGGAGAGTAAAAACTAAAAGTAAGAAATGAGTACCTAAATATTATAAGTACTTACTGTGTTAGTTTGATGTAGGTATATTTCTTCTTGAAATAATTTTGTTTCGCATTGGTAATAAAGCACCTATATGCATTGATTAGAAATTAAGGATTACTTTCTTATTTGTTTCATTGGATGTTAGAATCATAATATAGTCACAGTCGACAGTCGAGGGTATTTCTTAAAGTTCGGTTAAAATCAAAAGTTGAGTTATTTTTTACCTACTATTTGTATTAACTTTAATCTTAGAATATAGGTAGTTGTTTTACATTCTAAGGTATTAACGGATTTGCGGAGTCGATTTCGAGGTTATGCTCAGAGCCCAGACGATTCTCTTATGACTGCTGTCTACTGTCAGCAGAAAAACAGTATATTGAGTTCACCAATAGCAAATGACAAGTGGCTAGCTGGTGTTGTCAGACTAAACTAGGAGAAGAATATTGTGAAGAATATTGGGAAGCTAAATATTTATATTATAATATTTATTTTCTATAACCTAGGCTTACCACTTTCTCAGAATGAACTTTGGTGTTAAAAATATAAATATAAATTTCTAGAATTGTTTTCTAAGAAGCCGCCGTGTGCTAAGCTGTAAATTTACCGAAAATTAAATTTTTATTTACAAAAGAAATTCACCTACCAAATTATAAACGTACCAGGTATTTTTTCTTATTAGTCGCTTAGATGGTCCGTTTTAGTCAACTCAGTCGAACCACTTTCTGCAACCAAAATTATAAAAAAAAGGTTTTTTAAAACAAATTTCTAATAGCCTGTGATGCTCATTGTGTTATTTTTTAAATTTTGTATCCACGATGCTTTTATCTAGGTTTTACTATGTAGTAAAACTGAGGATCATAGTTTAATGGGAAATTATTTTATCACCATTTGAAATATTTTTACGAAAATTCGCTATCATAATGCACTTGCTGCACCTAAACTGTTTTAAACACTTATTTACTATTGCTGTATCCATACTTTTTGAAAATGAAATATATAAATATAAACAAAAACAAAATTTTTAAATAAAAATTTGAATAATCTACACTGAACATCTGCTTATATATTTTAAGCTTCTTTATGATGTTATGTAGTTTCATTTACTTCAAATTTTCCATACACTAGATGAAGAGTAAAAACTAAAAGTAAGCAATGAGTACCTAAATATTATAAGTACTTACTGTATTAGTTTGGGGTAGATATACTTCGTCTTGAAATAGTTTTGTCTCGCTTTGGTAATAAAGTATATACATGCATTGACTAAGAATCTGCATCTGATACACAGTTTAAATAAATATTACTGTCTCATTTGTTTCATTAGATGTAAGAAACATATTTTATTACAGCCACAGTCAAGAGCCGAGGGTATTTTTTAAAGTTCGGTTAAAATTAGAAGTTGGGTTATTATTTAGATACTATTTGTATTAACATAAACCTTGCAATATAGGTAGTTCTTTTACATTCTAAAGTATTAACGGATTAGCGGAGTCGATTTCGGATTATGCGCAGAGCGCAGACGATTCTCTCATGACTGCTGTCTACGGTCAGTTAGCAGAAAAACAGGCAATGAACTAAATGAATATTGAGTTCACTAATAAGAAATGACAAGTGGCTTTTAAATACTGTGAAGAATATTGGGAAGCTTAATATTTATACATAATAAAACGTAGTTCTCGATTTCCTTTAAATAAATTCAAGCACTTTCATTAAAATTCTTGTTTATTACTATACATTTTTCTGATATCTTCAGATTCAGATGACAGTTGTGGAAAATGGCAACCCCGCTGATTGTTTATTATAACATATTTCTGTAGCCTGTTGGTTTGAAGTTTTATTTGGAGCTTTTGTTTGCAATGGCAGTGTAACCCTGAAATATCTGGCGGACCTTATCTGACATTATAGGCACCCATTCAAAGTTAATTTCAGGTCATATCGTAAATTTTTTATTTTTTCTTTAGTTATAACTCCAAATTTACTAAACCAATATATAACAGTTAATGTTTGTAGGTAGGACCACTTATACGGTATATACTTGCGTGTAAAGTTTTTGTTTCATACTTCTACTAATTTAAAAGACATTGCGTTTTCAAAAAGTTTTTTGCATTTTTTTCCAAAAGTATTTGAATGTCAAAACTGTCTAACGAACTCATACAAGCTATTAACAAAATGAAGGGAATTGCCAAATTTGCTTTGGATTGGTGAAGTATTTTTTGAGTTATCTGTTGAATATATATATATATATATATATATATATATATATATATATATATATATATATATATATATATATATATATATAACATTTAACTGACGTTGGATGTGGGTTCTAGGGGCCCTAATTCGCGCTCAGTTGAAGAAATTTTCCAAAAGTCTTACCATCGATACCTCTCTATAAGTAAATGTTCTTAATGTGAAGCAGAATCAGAAATTGTCGAAGAAAAAGCAAATACTAACCTTTCCTAAAATTTACGAAGCTAGGAAGATTATGTACTCTTGCAGTATGAATTAAATGAAAACACTTGACCTAAACAACATGCCTAGATACATATTAATAATGCTACAAGGGCGGCTAAGATCCTACGAGCGTTTTAAGAAACTGTATATGAATGAAAACTTTTCCTAGCCACACTCAGTATTTATACAAAAACTTTTTACTCTACGCAGAATCTAAATCAGATAGCCTAAACATTAGAAGTAATGGATGATTTCGCATTTAAATGGCAATCTACAGAAGCCTCTTATATTTAGCCGAAAATATATTTTATAAAACTTTAGACCTGAGAGTTAAGAAAAGACATAAGAGAGTGAAACAGTTTCGGTACTTCACCGTTACTGTTCTTGTATATTTGGATTGGTAAATCCAAAACTATTTTACATAAAACTTCTCACTGTTTAACGAAATATGAAGATTATACCTCTTGGCTGTGAGTTTCTACAGTGAAATTTCGCAAGAAAAGAGAATTCCCGAGTTAGTAATATGGCAAGGTAGACAATTTTGAGAGCGGTTATGTGAATTACCATAGTCTAGTTCTTATGAAGCGGGTAGAAAAATGCGAAAAGCTGTAAAACGTAATACGCCAAGGACAATAACTGAGTGCAGCTAACGGATATGAACACATAAACGGGAAAATAACCTCTTGCATGCGAGCTGATATTTAAATTCCGAGTGCCGCAACGCATATGTGAGTAAAACTGCTTCAAAATAGGGAATTTTACAGATATTAAAATCATATTTATTATCAAGAAAAATTTAAATTTTTCTAGACATAAGACGAATAAGAACGTACATATAACACTTTATGACATCCATTTGATATGTTGAAATATTTTATTCGGTTGATATTGTTTTATATTTACTTTTGTGGCAGATTTCTTAAAGTCTATGTACAGGTTTATTACCTAGTCACATAAAAGTGTTGTTTTATGTATACCGTAAAATACGCTGTTTTCAACACCTACGCTATTTAAAACTGCATATATTTAACCCATATTTGCAATTTTACGTGATAGTCAAAAAAAAGCTACAATGTGGTAAAAATTATATATGTTTTTAATTGAAAACCTCAAAAGAATAACATTTTTCGCGAATTTTTATTTTAAAAATATCGCTAATAGAAAGTTATAGAGGGTGAGACTGCAAAAAATTTTTTCAAATGAGCGCGAATTATGGCACCTATATATATATATATATATATATATATATATATATATATATATATATATATATATATATATATATATATATATATATATATATGAGACATACTTGGTTCTCGGGTTGAACCGCGTCCAGAATTTATGAAAACTCGACGTTTCGGCTCCTATTTTGGAGCCATTTTCTAGAGGTAAAGGAAATATGTAACGACACTCTGAGGCCTCAATCTGCCTACCCCTTAGAGTGGTGGACAAAGGTGGGTAAAGGAAATATGTAAGGACACTCTAAGGCCTCAATCTGCCTACTCCTTAGAGTGGTGGACAAAGGTGGGTAAAGGAATTATGTAAGGACACTCTAAGGCCTCAATCTTCCTGAGTGGTGGTGGACAAAGGTGGGTAAAGGAAATATGTAAGGACACTTTAAGGCCTCAATCTGCTACTATTCCTTAGAGTGGTGGACAAAGGTGAGTAAAGGAAATATGTAAGGACACTCTAAGGCCTCAATCTGCCTACTCCTTAGAGTGGTGGACAAAGGTGGGTTGGGTTGTTGTAGCTCGATTACGGGGTCTCAATCTGCCTACTCCCCAAATCTCTCCGGAGATCGTCTGTGAGGTCTTAGTGTGTTCAACCCTAGGCCTCAGAGAGATCTGGCAGTTCGTTGCAAGTCCTGTCTTATATATGTCGTTCCGTCTACCTGCTTCGTTATCAGTGAAAGTACTGGGGTCACCGTCAGTTAAGTGGGGGGCTTTGGTCACGGTACTTAGAGGATGAGGAGGATTAAGAGGGTCACCGGCATTTGTTGGGGCAATAAAATTGTCTGTGGAATTTATTTTCTTTTTGTGTGTTTTTAAAGAAGATATAACAGGTTTCCAAGTAGTCGGAAGGCGAAGACCATCATCTCTCTTATTTAAACAATCTTTATATTTGTCTTCCCCCTCCATTTCCTCTATGATTCCCTGATTCCTATAGCTTTCATATCTCTCATGTCTTGTCCACTTTCCCTTCCTCATGCTGCTAATTTTGCAATGTTCTAATCCAAACTTCATTTGGATATCACTGCTGAACCGGTCTACACAGGCAAGGAAATCTTTTACATGGTTTTTAGTTTGTGAATAGAGCTTCAAACCATACATGCACCACAGGTGACTGATCTGGCGGTTATTATGTGACAAGGTATATCCTTGCTTTGATTGTTGAGCATTTTTGGTAATGAGCGAAGTGCTAAACAGAACCAGAGAGGGCTAAGGAGTCTCCCTGAAATATCCCTCGTCTAATGTTGATGGTTCCTGCATCTAAACGCCCCTTCGGCGAGTTGATGACTACCCGTGCCTTCCACTGTTCCATTGAATGTTTTAGGAATCCACAGATATGATGGTCCACCTTGTAAAGCTTTAGAACCTCCGACAGCCAAGAGTGAGGAATACTGTCGAACGCCTTCTGGTAGTCTATATATGCAGTGTGCAAAGAGCCTTTTGTTTTCTTTGCGTGATCCATTACTGTGGCGTCTATGATTAGTTGTTCTTTACAACCCCTCGATCCTTTTCGACAGCCTTTTTGTTCCTCATCCAGCAGCTTATTTGCCTCAAAATGGTCGTAAACTTTCACAGCTACTACTGATGTTAATAAGTTATATATTGCGAGGAGGCAGGTAATTAGTCTATATTTGGCCGGGTCATCAGTATATTCAACAACCTTTGGTAGAAGGTAGGTGATGCTGCTAGTCATGAATGGCATTAATTCTGGTTGTTCTAAGAGGATTGTAAAGCATCTGGCCAGCTGATTATGGATCGACTTGAGCTGTTTGTTATTATTATTATTATTATTATTATTATTATTATTGTTATTATTATTATTATTATTATTATTATTATTATTATTATTATTATTATTGTTATCATTATTGTTATTACAAAAATATAGGTTGTCGTTAACGTTGAGTCTCCATAGTTCTACCAATAATGATTTGAGTAAAACATCAGCGATGATAGAAGGAGCGCTCTTTTCAATTTCCGCGCGAGTAATAAAATCATTTGTGTAAAATTAGGTGCCTCTGTGACTGGGTTGCCGAATTCGGCCGCTCCTAGTAATATATGAGGTATACGCGTACGTTCAGAGCTCCCGTGTATCTTTTGTTTTATTTATACCCCGGTCACGATCGTTCAGTTTTAACAATTTCATGTGCCGACAGCGAATATTATTTTATTAGTTCTTTACTCGTAGGTAAATTTCTTGAATTGTACCTCTCTCTACAGAAATGCTACATCTTGTTCTTTGTTAGGCTCATCATTTCCATCTCACACACGTCCCTGGAAAATCTTATTATTAATCTTTCCAGTCAGTAAGCACGCCGCTTCGCAATCCAGTTGTTACCATCTTTGCGGTCGTGCTCTTTTCGAAGCCAAACATTGCTCAAACACTGCTCCTGCTCCTTCTTCCTCTTCTTGCTGTTTAGCGTCAGTCGCTACCCTTGCTGCATACGTTTATATCTCACTTCTCGCTAGAGGGAATTATATTTTAATATTTCCCACGTGATTGGCGAATTTTCATTGACAGTGATATCTCAGGAATTTCATTTCGCTACATATTTTCTAGAAGAGTGAGATTTTGACAAGGAGATCTTACGATTTTATTGCCGTGATATATGGGGAACTTAAAATAAACATTTTGTTGATTTATTCTAAAATGTCAACAAAACCTTTTTTTTTTCTTTTTGGTGATTGTCTTATCTCTTTTTCTGATTCTAAGTAAATGCTCAACTTTCTTTAAAACTCATTTTGAAAAATTCTTGACCTCAATACGTACGTAGACAATGATATTTCGCAGCGTTTCCTAAAGATTTATTATTATTGCTAACCATAAATTTAAAGCGTTATTAAGTCAATGGTAAACCACTGCGCAGCTTGTAGAAAAAATTACTAACAAGGTGACTGCGACTTAAAAAAAAAATTCTTGAAACGAGCGGGAACCAGGACCTTTAGAACCCATATTCGGGCTCAGTTTCAATTTTTATATATTTATATATTCATCAAAATTAGCCCCTTATTTTCCAAACTATCAGTGTGATACATTTATATATACAGGGGATTCATAAGTGGTGACCAAAAATGAAACCCCATGTTCTTTGAACAATTTTAGAGAGGGTATGTCCTATAAAAAAATTTCCTATATTGCTTCATTAAAAAGATACAGGGTGTTGAAGTTGAATTTCAAAAAATAAAATTTCCCAATTTTTTAAAAAGTAGCACATATATTTTGCTGAAACTTCGCATGTGTAGGCTGCTATGGAAGGCGCGTATTCTACCATAACAATTGAATCGGCTAATCCAGCAGTGGCGCGCGTACCCACATGTCATTGGTTATCCCTCAAGAAAAAAAACCGGGTACGCCAATGATATTTTGTTTATTTTTTATTTTTAGAATCTTACTTTCATTCGTGAACAAAATGACTGATAATTTTCTGTACGACGCTTATTTTACGAGTAAGCAATGAATCAGGTAAGTGTTTTAGAGCACAGTTCATGATTTTTAACCAGTCGTTGTTTGGTAGAAACTCGCAATGATACACTTTTATCAGGCTTATAGTAATTTATTTATTACAATAAATGTTCAAAAATGCCTCTATTGGCCTGAATACACGCACGACATCTTTTTAATATGGAAAATTTAATGTCTTGAGGATTCATTGTTGCTTGAATATGACGAAAAGCATTATTTACCAGTTGTTGTAGCTGCTCTAGTGTACTAATTTGTTCACTGTAGACCAGTCGCTTAAAATCACCCCAAAGATAGAAGTCAAGTGGGTTTAAGTCCGGTGATCTCGCGGGCCAATGTATTGGTCCAGTTCTGCCAATCCATCTTTAATTATAATGTTCATGTAGCCATGTAACAACGTTTAGACTATGATGCGCTGGTGCACCGTCATGCTGGTACCACATTATACCTCTTGTTGCTAGTGGAATGTCATCTAGAATGTTTTCTACACGGTTTTCTAGGAGCGCTAAGTACGAAGATCCATTTAGAAGTTGTGGCAGGACTTCCATGAACAGTGAGCTGTTAAAAATACCACACCATAAATTAATGGAAAATCTATCTTGAAATGTGCGAGTCCTTGTTGCATGTGGATTTTCCAATGACCAGGCATGCTCATTATGAGAATTATAAATACCATTTCTTGTAAATGTTGATTCGTCAGACCAGAAGATTAGATTAGGGAATAAGATATTTTGATTGTTCATTTCCAACATCCATTCACAAAAGATTCGTCGATGCACATTATCTCCAGGTAGAAGGCAATAAACATTCTGTCGATGATATGGATGTAAGGCTTCTCGGTGTAAAGTTCTCCAAACAAAGCTTTGAGAATATTGTAACTGCGTGGCAATCCTCCGAGTACTTGTAGAAGGTTGATCCATCACTGCATCCACCACTCTCTCTTCGTCTTCAAGTTGATATTGGCTTCTACCATTAGCTCTAGCGTCAGGACGTTGTCCAATACTGCACTGCCGAAGTCTTGAAAACGATCGAGAAAAAACCCTTGGTGTAGGTTGACGGCGAGTGGGAAACCTACTTGATATTCCCGACAAGCAGCTAGAGCATTTCCATCAGCATATCCGTAGATAAAAATTATATCTGCATACTCTTCTGAGGTGTACTCCATTATAAGAAGTGAAAGAGTAGAAAATTTTGCAATTTTATAAACTTTACCACTTACACCTATTTAAAATAATAACTTGTTAACCTAAACGTCAAGTGACACTTAATGACAACTTTGGCAAACCAGACTACTACTTACTAAAATACAACAAAGATATTCATCGTACAAAAAATTATCAAGACATTAAATTTTCCATATCAAAAAGATGTCGTGCGTGTTATCAGGCCAATGGAGGCATAAAAGTGTATCATTGCGATTTTCTACCAAACAACGACTGGTTAAAAATCATCAACTGTGCTCTAAAACTCTTACCTGATTCATTGCTTACTAAAAAATTAGCGTCGTACAGAAAATTATCAAGAGAGTCATTTTGTTCACGAATGAAAGTAAAATTCAAAAAATAAAAAATAAAAAAAAATCATTGGCGTACCCCTTTTTGTTTCTTGAGGGATAACCAATGACATGTGGGTACGCGCGCCACTGCTGGATTAGCCGATTCAATTGTTGTGGTAGAATACGCGCCTTCCATAACAGCCTAGACATGTGAAGTTTCAGCATAATAGACGTGCTACTTTTTAAAAACTTGGGAAATTTTATTTTTTGAAATTCAACTTCAACACCCTGTATCTTTTTAATGAAGCAATATAGGAAACATTTTTATAGCACATACCCTCTCTAAAATTGTTCAAAGAACATGAGGTTTCATTTTTGGTCACCACTTATAAATCACCCTATATATATATATATATATATATATATATATATATATATATATATATATATATATATATATATATATATATATATATATATATATATATATATATATATATATATATATATATGTTCGGAAAGGTTACCGCGGTCACTAGTGTGAGATATACTTGGTTCTAGGGTTGAACCGCGAATTTATTCAAACTCGACGTTTCGGCTCCTGTTTTGAAGCCATTTTCTAGAGGTTAAGGAAAGAGGAACGGACATGAACTCTTAGGCTTTAATCTGCTTGTGGTGAAAAGGGATAGATTGGGCTGTTGTAGCTGGATTACCGAGCCTCAATCTGCATACTCCCCAAATCTCGCCGGAGATCGTTTCTAAGGTATCAGTGTATTCAACGTTGCGCTCAGATCTTTCTTGAATCTTCGCAAAAATTAAATTTTTAGTGTGTCATATCTTTACAGATGTATGCAACATCGATAATTTCCAGCTGCTATTTTGGCGAAATAATTGGGTGAGTCAATTGTTTTTGCAAGTGGCTTGGCTGAGTTCGTTAGCCAAAAAAATCGGACCAGTTTTTCCGGGAAAATTTTAGGTTTTCTTCTGGAAAAAAATCATATCTCCGGAAATAAGAAAGCTATGGCAACAACATTTGGCAAGCTGGTTTATGTTGTAAAAGCCAACTCTGTACCAAAATTTAGGTCTCTATGTTGAAAGCAATAATTATAAGCACTTATTAAAGCAAAATGTTAGTGCCAATAAAAGTCAGAGAGACGTAATACCAAATTATTGTATGTGTTAAACAAAATCTATTAAATATTAGACAACATTTATCTTTTCATGGCGCAAAAAGTTCAAGAAGTACCAGAAAGATTGCTTTGAGAATTTTATAGTTTTTCTCCCGTAAATGTCAAAGTGGAGATTTGAAACGTGAAAATTAGTATACCTATTGCGGTTTATGAATTGAGAATATTGCATAAAATGTGTATTAGAATATACTATATTTATGCTACTCTTGTCATTTGTTAAAATGACTGCAAAATCTGCATGTAAAGACCTTACCTATTACAAATAAATAACTTAAGACCATTCTCCTGTTTCCATTAAAAAAAATGCATCTGCCATTAAACATATTTTTATGAAAATTCACTACCATAACGCACTTGCTTGCGGTTTCGCTCTAATTAGAGCTCGTCAGTACGGCATACTAATTGTAGGGAAAATACACCAATAAAGTAAAACGGCTATGGTAGCCACTCTTCCAACACTAAGTGAGTGGTAAGACACGAAGCAACGTGCCGCCACCTAGTTGCGGAACCAAGTAGTATGTTGTCACACCAGCTCCAAATAACACAAAATGTTAAAAAATAGAGACTGTATACAACCAACCAAGAATTCAGTAAATTGTCAGCCCTGGCCCATTTCTACCCTTATATAGGGACAAAGTATGTAAGGCTAGATGCATTCTCGCCACAATTAGAATTACATACATTGTCACTATATTAGGGTAGAAATGGGCTAGGGCTGACATTTTACTAAATTGTTAGTTGGTTGTATACAGTCTCTATTTTTTAACACTTCGTGTTATTTGGAGCTGGCGTGACAACATACTACTTGGTTCCGCAACTAGGTGGCGGCACGTTTCTTAGTGTCTTACCACTCACTTAGTGTCGGAAGGCTGGCTACCATAGCCGTTTTACTTTATAGGTGTATTTTCGCTACAATTAGTATGCCGTATTAACCAGCTCTAATTAGAGCGAAACCGGTCTACAGTTCTAATTGTGGCGAGAATGCATCTAGCCTTACATATATCTGGTGTAGGACATGCTGTTGATTTCCCTACTGGGGTAACCTTAGGATATTGCTTTGGTTTACAGTCGCATCTCTCATCTTTTGAAGGTCAGGGCACATCTAATTAGATTGGGGCACAAAGAAGAAGATAAAATGGTAAATATTATGGGTAGGTATTAAGCGGTTTAGTTAGTGGACTGAGAATTATATAGAGTTAGCTTTAAAGGATCCAAACAAGTCATGTTGATCTAGGTATCCAAGGAAATATATGTTAGTTGCATTAAGAAAATTCTGGTATTTGGAAGTGTTTATGATTTTAAGTTCTGTGTATGATCTGGTGTGTTGTTGGAATGAATAAATAAATAAATGAATAAATAAATAAATAAATAAATAAATAAATAAATAAATAAATAAATAAATAAATAAATAAATAAATAAATAAATAAATAAATAAATAAATAAATAAATAAATAAATAAATAAATAAATAAATAAATAAATAAATAAATAAATAAATAAATAAATAAATAAATAAATAAATAAATAAATAAATAAATAAATAAATAGTTTGAACTGCGTGTTGATTTGGAATCCAAGAGACCTGAAATCTAGGAAACTTAATCTTGGATATCTATCCTAGGCGACGAGTGTTTTTCAACAAACGACGACTCCAAATTTGCATTCAGGAAAACAGAAACGTTTTTGAACATGTTTTATAAGTTTCAATTAATTTGTTGTTTGGTTTTTGGTGAATTTTCTTTAAAAAAATTCACTAATGAGGAGATCTAGACTTTTGAATTTTGAAAAAATTTCTTCAAATGAGGTCGGTTGCAGACTTTATTTGTTTATATATATATATATATATATATATATATATATATATATATATATATATATATATATATATACATTTGTTATTATATATATATATATATATATATATATATATATATATATATATATATATATATATATATATGTATGTATGTATGTATCACACCAATAACTCAAAAAATAATGGGCCGATTTTGATTAAATTTGGTGAAGAAACCAAGCATTAAAAAAACTCTGGACGCAGCAAGTGCGTTATGGTAGTGAATTTTCATAAAAATGTTTTTAATATCAAATATGTTTTTTTAAGAAAGCAGGCACCAAATTTGGTTACCAGTATAATCTATATATTAGAAACAATGTGCCATGTTTCATCAAAATAACTTTATTGTTTGAAAATTTACAAAAATTTCCGAAAGTAAACTTAAATTGTTTCCGAGAAAACTGGTTTTCTGGTCAACCTTATAGATTAATAGCAAATTGAGCTATTCAAATTTGAAGCATTTAATGAAAATTCGCTACCATAACGCACTTGCTGCGTCCCGAATTTCTTTTCTTACAAAGATGTATTATATTTCGATGGAAAATACAAAAATGCAATAACATAGGGCGTGTTAGATTAAAAAAAAATCACTAAAAAAAAGAAAATTTGAATCACCAACGACTTATGGGCCAGCCTGTAATTGTGGAAATATTTTTTAAGATGTAGCTTAAGACACCGTACAATTAATGTATACAACTTTTTTTCGTAACTTGCATAATAACGGATATATTGCGCTTTAATGATTTTTTACGAAAATTCGAAAAAAATGATATACCATTAAACGATAAATTCTATAGCCAACACTACTGCTAAAGCATCAGAGCAAGGGTCTATTTGAAATGAATTTTCTGGGAATATTTTAGTAAAATGAAGGACAATGACGATTGAAACTAAGAGCTCAGGCTTTGTAAAACATTATTCTTGAGACATTTTTCTTCCATAGATCATATTAATTTCAGGTTAATAGCCTAAATATTAACAATTTTGACGTTTAAAATCGCGACTTTGACGTTTTGAGGAAAACCCAAATTTATTTTTCTTTAAATGCCTGTAACTTTTTTGTAGTTCAACCTACAGCGCTAAATTTTGGTAGGTAGCTTAGACATAATGATATAAACCCCTGTACCAATTTCGTTGTCCTTTCTTCGTTAATGCCGGAGATATAATTTTTTTCGATTTTTTTTCGAAAGAAAACACAAAATTTTCCGGCAATACCTCGACGGATTTTCCTGGCTAACGAACTTATCCAAGCCACCATTAGGTAATTACCTAATTTTATCAAAATCGGTTCATTATTTTTTTAGTTATAGGTGTGACACATAAATATATAAACATATATATATATATATATATATATATATATATATATATATATATATATATATATATATATATATATATATATATATATATATATATATATATATATATATAAACATATAAAGTCTGCAACCGACCTCATTAGTGAATTTTTTTAAAGAAAATTCACAAAAAACCAAAAAACAATTTAATTGAAACTTATAAAACATGTTCAAAAACGTTTCTGTTTTCCTGAATGCAAATTTGGAGTCGTCGTTTGTTCAAAAACACTCGTCGCCTAGGATAGATATCCAAGATTAAGTTTCCTAAATTTAAGGTCTCTTGGATTCCAAATCAACACGTAGTTCAAACTATTTATTTATTTATTTATTTATTTGTTCATTCATTCATTTACTCATTTATTTATTTATTTATTTATTTATTTATTTATTTATTTATTTATTTATTTATTTATTTATTTATTTATTTATTTATTTATTTATTTATTTATTTATTTATTTATTTATTTATTTATTTATTTATTTATTCATTTATTATTTATTCATTCCAACAACACACCAGATCATACACAGAACTTAAAATCATAAACACTTCCAAATACCAGAATTTTCTTAACGCAACTAACATATATTTCCTTGGATACCTAGATCAACATGACTTGTTTGGATCCTTTAAAGCTAACTCTATATAATTCTCAGTACACTAACTAAACCGCTTAATACCTACCCATAATATTTACCATTTTATCTTCTTCTTTGTGCCCCAATCTAATTAGATGTGCCCTGACCTTCAAAAGGATGCGACTGTAAACCAAAACAGTATCCTAAGGTTACCCCAGTAGGGGAATCAACAGCATGTCCTACACCAGATATATGTAAGGCTAGATGCATTCTCGCCACAATTAGAACTGTAGACTGGTTTCGCTCTAATTAGAGCTGGTTAATACGGCATACTAATTGTAGCGAAAATACACCTATAAAGTAAAACGGCTATGGTAGCCAGCCTTCCCACACTAAGTGAGTGGTAAAACACGAAGAAACGTGCCGCCACCTAGTTGCGGAACCAAGTAGTATGTTGTCACGCCAGCTCCAAATAACACGAAGTGTTAAAAAATAGAGACTGTATACAACCAACTAACAATTAAGTTATGTCAGCCCTAGCCCATTTCTACCCTAATATAGTGACAATGTATGTAATTCTAATTGTGGCGAGAATGCATCTAGCCTTACATACTTTGTCCCTATATTAGGGTAGAAATGGGCCAGGGCTGACAATTTACTAAATTCTTGGTTGGTTGTATACAGTCTCTATTTTTTAACATTTTGTGTTATTTGGAGCTGGTGTGACAACATACTACTTGGTTCCGCAACTAGGTGGCGGCACGTTGCTTCGTGTCTTACCACTCACTTAGTGTTGGAAGGGTGGCTACTATCGCCGTTTTACTCTATAGGTGTATTTTCCCTACAATTAGTATGCCGTACTGACGAGCTCTAATTAGAGCGAAACCGCAAGCAAGTGCGTTATGGTAGTGAATTTTCATAAACATATTTTTAATGGTAGATGTCTTTTTTTAATGGGAACAGGATAATGGTCTTAAGTTATTTATTTGTAATATGTAAGGCCTTTAGTGGCAGATTTTGCAGTTATTTTAACAAATGACAAGAGTAGCATAAATATAGTATATTCTAATACATACATACATATATATATATATATATATATATATATATATATATATATATATATATATATATATATATATATATATATATGTATATATATAGGAAACTGACCACGGATATGTGCTCTAGGGGGCCTAATTAGCGCTCATTTGAAGAATTTTTTCAAAATTCAGAAGTCGGGATATCCTCATTAGTGATTTTTTTTTAATTTACTAAAATTAACGGAAAACCAAAATGTTTGTAAGAAAAATATCCTTTAAGGAAAATGTGCAAAATTTTCGTAAAGCCGCTCACTTTGCAAAGAGGGTAAATAAAAGATTGCAGAAACACTTTTTTGTTTTTTCAGAAATGTGAAAAGAATACTGACAAGTTTGACTTTTATAAAGGGAGAAATAGGGGCGATTTAATCAAATTAGTGCAATAATTTTGAGCAAGAATATTTTTGCCAACAAATATTTTCCGATGTGAAAAACCATGTACAAATAGGTTCCGTTCAGAAGGATGCTTTCTACCGTTCTTTGTTTTTTGGTGTATCTCTTCATATGTTAGGTAGCTTAAAAGTTTTCATGTACGTTGGTTGTTTTTAATCTTAAGCAATAGTCACTCGATTTTTAGGTAATTTCTGTGGAAAAATATTGCAATTGGAAACATTTTGGCTTCCAGTAAAATAGTTCTTGTTCAAATTTTAACAACTTAAAAAGTATTGCCTGCTGCCTGCATATCTGAAAATAAATATTCTAAAAGGAAACTCTTGGGAGACAAATTCACTTTCAGATACACGAACAAATTTGCATCTGGTAAATGTAGATTATAGTGAGTGACTACGTTGCATTTTCTGTAGCAATTCCGAGGGTTAGAGATATTGAAGAGGGGAATGACACTGTGGTAGGGTGCGTTGCCTTCCCGTTACAAGAAACTTGCCATAGGAAAATCAAAAGGATCTTTCCGATCAGGGTTTCTCTGCTATGTGCATATGATAACGTACGTCGTATTGACTGTACACTGTACCGTATATGAGATCTTTAAATGTACTCGAAAATGCGTTATGAATTCTAAAATTGAGTGCCAATATTTTATGTCAACATTTCAAACGCAGGAACTGGTGCAGTTATATTGTGTAATGTCAATCACAGGAAATGTTAGCGAGTTTTGGAATATACATTTTAGTTGTGTTTGATAATGGGTTTTGTATTATTTGGCTACTGGTAGTGTTGTACCGTTTAATATTCACAAAAACTCAGGACGCAGCAAGTGCGTTATGGTAGTTAATTTTAATGAAAATTAATAGCAAACATGTGTCTTTTTAATGAAAGCAGCATCAAATTTGGTTGACCATATGTACAAACAAAGTACCATATTTCATCAAAATAACCTTATTGATAAGTACACTTGGAGAAAAGTCATCACAACACTTTTTTTTTAAAGACCTTACGATCGTCTCACTAACCACTGCAGCATCATCAGAAGATGAAAGAATTCTAAACTAAATGAACAGCTACAAATGTATTTATATGATACCTAGATAGTCGAACTAAATGAAAGGTAAAATTGTAGTCAGAGACCCACCGTTTGTCTATTGTGTCTATATTGAACGGACGAGGTTAACGAACTACTTTAATCTCCTGGTTGACAAATATATGAGATTTTAACTAAGCAATAATAATTGTCTTAAAATGAAAGGTACCGCGTTATTTAAAGAATATCACGTTTTTTTTTATCTTTAAATTTACTACGTGAATACCGGAGCCTGTGATGAGCACCGACAAGCACATCCGGCGACAAACCAATAACTGCCGCACATCTTTTTTGAAGCAAAAACGACCGTTTTGCACACAATGTTAACTTCAACAGAGGATGAATATTCTAACTAAAATTCTACATAAAAACAAGTATTTATATGGATTTCTTAGATACAAATGAAAGCGAAAGGGGATTTTTAACTCAAAAAGATAACGTATAGACTAGTATTTGTATAGACCGGACGAAATTACTGACCATACTTTATTATTCTGCCTGACAGATTAGGAGTGTTTAGCTGGTCAAATTCAAAGTGAAAATAAAGGGCTTTTTTTTCCCTAATCGATCTTGATGTTTCAGGAGCGGAGGATAATGAGGGGGGGTTTTCGGGTTAACTGTTATAATTCTAACTAGACAGACATGGTAACGATCTAATTTAATAACAAATGAATAAAGTCTCTAACAAAAAAAGTATCTTAACAACTATCAAACTAAATCTAAAAATCTCTCTTAATCTTTACAAACACTTCTATATATAGACTTACTGCTTCTTAATAATACGTGACTATAATTAGTCCGCATTACTCAATACGGTAAGTTAAGTCATATAGTATTGCAAGCTGCCATCAGTAAACTTGCGTATTGTTTATATAAACATGTTAAGTGATGATGATTTCAATGTCAATGATTACAATATCTATGTGACCTACTTAACAACATAAAAATTACTCTAATTTATGGTAGCGAGTTTTCATAGAAATGTTTTAAATTATAAATTTAAATAATATGAAAATATATTTCCACGCCTAGGGACGCCCTCCCGGATAGCTTTCTGTTCTAACAACACTTTATATATATATATATATATATATATATATATATATATATATATATATATATATATATATATATATATGCTTTCATACGCGTCAAGCATAGTTTGATGTCTAACATTTTTGACAAGTTTCAAATTTGTCTTGTCAATGTGGTAATTATCATCGCACATTTGTTGTGCCACACATGATTTGTCTACCGTACCATATCGTAAATGTGCAAGATGTTCACGTATTTAAGATTACAATCTTTGCAACCTCTCTCATAAATACCCGACATTTCAGTGACTTTGTCTTTGTATTTCGTATTACCCAACAAATTTTTGAAATTTATTTTCGACAAAAAGGTCTAATGTAAATCGGTTTTTTTAAAAATACTTTCCAAACCCTTTGTAAAACGTGGTTCATAAGGTAGACACACAAATAGTTTCTCTATTTTGTCTTTCTTAAATGTCGTGCATTCAGATATAATTTTCTTTGTTCTATGTTTGTTAACCAATTTTTCCACTAAACAATCCGAGTAACCGTTATATCTCGCCACGTTTTTTATGTACTTTAATTCTATATTAAATCTACTTTTACTTAGCGGAAAATTTATCAACCTATTTACAAAGAAATTTAAACGAGCCGCTGTTTGTGCAAACGTATGAGTATGAGTCGTTTGAAATGTAACTAATAGTGGCAGTTTCCTTCCTGTAGACATCGAATTCAAGCGAGCCATTATTTTTAATAACTAGTACATCTATAAAAGAAAGTTTATTGTTGATTTTTATTTCGTGGTTGAATTTTATTGAATCAGATTGACTATTTAGTTTTTCAGTAAATTTTTCAACCTTGCGTATATTTTTCTCAAGCACTGCAAAAATATTGTCCACACAACGAAACCAAACTGTAGGAAAATACCCATTTTTATTTTTTAAATCCGTCTCAAATCTACTCATAAAGAGGTCTTCAATAAAAGGAGATAATTGATTGCTGATTGCCATCCTTGCATTAGAACACACACAAGTGGCGTGCCTTTAGTGTAAGATTGCTAGTTATTGAAAATAACAGTTTGGCAATCTTGGAAGCGCGCCGACACTGGTTGTGTGTATATTCAAAAGTAGTTGGCGTATGGCTTAAGTAAACAGACTGAGTGACGATATGTAAGAAGGGCAAGGATGAAGGGGGATACCCGGCTGTATTCAAGATGAACATTTTCAATTAGATTATTATGAGTTTTTGAGTTGTTGGCATGTGATCTTTGATAATTATATTAATTCTGAATAAACCAATTTTATTTGAAATATTTTAATTTCTAACAAAGTCAGAAGTGGGATAACGTACACACGAGTGTCTCAGTGTTTTTTGTGTAATTATTCATGCAACAGTGGACATTACTGTAAGTTTTTGCTTTATTTTACTGCATTATTGAATTGAAATTACTGATTTATTGCATGTTGAGACAATTTATTACGTGTACGGTTTGGACCTAAGTGATTATTTAATTGTTGACTGTTAATTGTTTGTACAATGCCACGGGAAGACAAAGAAATGTCCCGGTCTCGAAGTGAAACGGGCGAGGCTTCACGCTCACGATCTCCGTCTATTGAAGGACGGACCCCGCGTCGCTCTCGTGAACGTATAAATCGTCGCCACAAGCGTTCTCGGGCGGGCTCCAGGTCTAAGTCGAGGAGTAGGGAACTACGCATGTTAAAAGAACGTATTCTCACATTAGAGAGATCCACTGCTAGCTCATCTAATAATTACGGAACCCCGCAGCAGGGAAGAATGCCAGTGGCGGCGGATGAAGCGTTGATACCGATATTTAATCCGGCGGATTGTACACCTTCTGTTGAATCGTGGGTCGCGCGGGTGGATGAAATAGCCAACGCGTACCAGTGGAGGTCATTAGAAATTGTCCGAGTGGTCGCAGGGAGACTTCAGGGCATGGCGCGAAGGTGGTACGATTCAAAGGATTTTATCCGAATAGACTGGCACGACTTTAAAGAGGCATTAGTGCGGCAATTTAGGAAACCCTTACCTTTTGGTAAACTATTTAAGGAAGCAGCTAATTATGTCGCGATGCCAGGTCAGAATTTAGGTGAATATTGTTTTAATAAGCTAGCAAAAATTAAGGCAATGAATGTTAAAATACCTGAAAGCTATTTAGTGGATTCCATCATTGAGGGCATTTTAGACAATGATGTAAAACGGGCGGCTATGACGTCACAATGTGCGGATACAAATGAACTATATGCCTTTTTGTGTGCATTGGGTTCCGTTCCTAAAATAACTAGAGTTGATCTTAAAACTGACAATAGAGAGCATTTCCGAAAGGAAAGTGAAGTTAATCGAAACGTAAAAAGGAATTATGGCACCAAGAATAACAGTACAACCGGGATTGTAAAATCCAAAGAGTCAGTTATTTGTTTTATATGTCAACAGAATGGTCATTACCGTAGTGAGTGTCCCCAAAATAAAAATCGAAAAACAAATTATAAGAGAGGAGATGGGGATAACTCTGCGAATACGGCTAAGGCGACGAATCATATTGTTTCAGATAAGTCAGCAAATAATTTATTCATGACTACCTGTAAGGTAAATGGTAAAAAGGTGAGATGTCTGCTTGACACTGGCAGTACTACGACCTTACTGAAAGAGTCAGTTGTGAAGTCTTTGGGGTTGACTTACAATCCACAAAACGGTTTTCTGAGAAATTTTAATGGAGGTTTGGTGTCTAGTATTGGGACACTGACGACTCGAGTTCGAGTAAAGGAAGCAGAGGCGTATGTTAACATTATTGTTATGCGAGATGACAGCATAACACATGACTGCATCATAGGATGTGACTTTTTAAATAGACCAGATGTTATGATTGTCAAAGTAGGTAATGAGATAGCGATACATCAATTAACAGAGCTAAAGTTATCATCAGGCTTGGTGAACAATTCGCCGATCACATGTGCAACAGACGGAACATTCGAGATTACAGTTGGTGATGTTGATGACGTCACAAAACAGAAATGTTATGACCTACTAAATGTATTTAAGGAAATCTCTGCTGCTGGTGTACGACCGGGAAGTCTGAAAGTACAAGCTGTACAGGATATGCAGGTCCCCCCAGAACACGAAACAGGTACGCCAGTTCCTAGGGTTATCAGGATATTTTCGACGACACATAAAAGACTATACCACTCTTACGAGTTGGAGACGTTGGCGGTAGTGCTAGCTTTGAAGCATTTTCGCGTTTATCTGTTGGGTATCGAATTTATTGTGATTACAGATTGTAATGCTCTGAGAACTACCTTCACCAAGAAAGACTTGATTCCTCGTGTGGCCAGATGGTGGTTGGAAGTTCAGGAATATACTTTTGAAATAAAGTATAGGTCAGGGAAAAAAATGTCACATGTAGACACGTTGAGTCGATACCTAGAACAGGACTGCAGGGTTGTTGAAGTGAATGCGACGGATTTAGTGGAAGGCGATTGGATTGTAGCGGCTCAAATGCAAGACGATCAGTTGTCACGAATTCGAAAAATTCTGACAAGTGGTCAGCAAACAGACGATAATAAGAATTATTTCAAGGAATACTTCCTACGAGATAATAAAGTCTACAGGAAATTGGACAAAGGGAAAAGTGCCTGGGTAGTGCCTAAAGAAGTACGGTGGCAAGTATGCAGGCTATGCCATGATTACGCTGGACACAGTGGAGTAGAAAATACATTAAAACGTTTACAGCAGAACTATTGGTTTGCGAGTATGCGCCGGTTTGAGACCAAGTATGTTAGTGCCTGCCTAAATTGTTCATATTATAAATATACCCCGGGCAAGAAGCAAGGGCAGTTACATTCAATAGAAAAGGTCGCTCAACCATACCATACAATTCATCTTGATCATGTCGGACCTTTTGAAACAAGTGTGAGAGGTAAAAAATTTCTGTTAGTGATTGTGGACGCTTTTACGAAATTTGTTGTAATAGAGCCAGTGAAGACTCAGCAAACACGATGGGTCGTGAAGGCGTTACAGGACGTAATGCACCTTTTTGGAACCCCGACTAGAATCATAAGTGACCGTGGAAGTGCATTTACGTCCCAATCGTTTAAAGTGTTTTGCGACACGTACGGAATAAAACACATTTTAAATGCGGTCGCCACGCCACGAGCAAACGGACAATGCGAGCGTTATAACAAGACTATTGTGAGCGCGCTAGCTGCTCGGAGTGCGGATGACGACAGTACAAATTGGGACCTGTATGTTAAGGAGGTCCAACTTGCTATGAATACAAGTTTCAACAAGGGCATTAGCAGCACCCCGTCCGAAGCGTTGCTTGGTTACCAACCAAGACGGCCTGTGGAGGCTAATCTGCTGGCTGAGGTGCAGGTTGATCTACCCCGACTTGATTTAAAAGAAGTGCGGCAGAGGATTCAACAGCATATCACTGCAGACCAAGCCAAGCAGAAGGAGCGTTATAACCAAGCTAGACGAAAGGCAGATAAGTACAAAATAGGTGACTTGGTCCTTGTGCTCATAACCAGTGCTCCAAGTAATGGGGTAAGTAAGAAATTATTGCCAAAATTTAAGGGACCCTTCAAGATAACGAAGGTTTTGTATAATGATCGTTATCAGATTGAAGACTTGCGTGAAGGCTACCGGAAGTCCGCAACAGTAGCGGCAGTAGACAAATTGAGACCGTGGGTAACGGCTCAATTGTAAATTGACAATCATGTGTCGCGGGCAGATAGTTATTCCCTATAGTGCATTATTCTAGAAAGATGACTCAGTGACGGGGGCAGGCGTCCTTGTCAGAGTCAGCTTTCGGAAAGGTTAGCGCAGTCTCAGTGCTAAAGACAAGATAGTCTTTAAAAGAGCAGTCGTTAAAAGTACACAACGCAGTCTTAGTGTTACGGACCGCGGTCCCTAACAAAGCAGTCGTTGAAAATACAAAACGCCGTCTTAGTGTTATGGACTGCGGTCCCTAACAGAGCTGTCGTTTACGAGTATAAATTGGAGACCCAGTGTTAGTGAGGAGGAATCACTGGCAGGGTTGATGTTTGAGTTTATTGCACAGTATAGACGAATAACTGCCCAGAGTAGCTACCAACAGATAGTGTCCAGTGATTAGAACGGACATGTCAAAACAAAAAAACTTAAAACAGTTTAATTAAGTGTTAGGATTTTATCTGAGTTAAATGTTATTTTTAATTGAAAATACTTGTTTAATTTGTATTTAAGTAGAATTTAAGGCACTATGTATCTTGAATTTTAATTTTCTCCGGGTTTATGGATTGCATGTCGCAGTCTGTTACGTTTCACAGTATGAGGTCATACTGTAGGCCAGGATAGGCCGAATGTAAGATTGCTAGTTATTGAAAATAACAGTTTGGCAATCTTGGAAGCGCGCCGACACTGGTTGTGTGTATATTCAAAAGTAGTTGGCGTATGGCTTAAGTAAACAGACTGAGTGACGATATGTAAGAAGGGCAAGGATGAAGGGGGATACCCGGCTGTATTCAAGATGAACATTTTCAATTAGATTATTATGAGTTTTTGAGTTGTTGGCATGTGATCTTTGATAATTATATTAATTCTGAATAAACCAATTTTATTTGAAATATTTTAATTTCTAACATTAGTTTGCTCAAAACTCATTGTTAAATTACAGATCAATAAATAACGTGAGCATCCTTAAATAACGCGGCATCTTTCATTGTAAGCCTATTATCCTTGAAATTAGATAAAAGCTCATACATTTGTCAATTAGGAGATTAAACTAGTTCGTCAACCTCTTCCGTTCAATATGGTTGGAATAGACTAACGATGGATCTCCGACTACAATTTTACTTACGATTTAGTTCGTCTATCTAGGTACCATATAAATACATTTGTAGCTGTTAATTTAGTTTAGAATTTTTCATCCTCTGATGATGCTAACGTGGTTAGTGAAACGAGGTGTTTAAAAAAGATTGTGGTTGTTAAGTTGCAAAATTGTGTTGTCGTTAAAGTTCTTTGTAAACATAATATCTTCCGATTTTTGTGCATTAATTTTTATTTTCCACTTGTCGAAGAATTTTTTTACCATACCTAAGTGTATTTGCACTTGCTTTGAAGCCACAATGGCGCTAAAGGAATGTGAATAAATTGCCGTTTCATCGGGGAATAATGCTGTGCTTGTTTTCTGGAACTGTATTATGTCGTTTATAAATATATTGACAAGTGTAGGGCCAATTAACGAACCTTGCGGGACCCCTGCGTTAATGTTGCGAACTGTTGATTTTTTGTCGTTAATTAATGGGATTTTCTTTTAGCTGGAACGAATTGAGGGCTTGTGCCTCGAAATTTTTGATGAAAATGTTAGCCAGTGCAGGAGAGAATGGTGAACTCATTGGAGCGTCTCGAGTGTTTGTGAAGTTTGTTTTGGAAAAGAATATAAGTGTTAGATGTGCAATATTGTAGAAGGGCTAGGGTTTCGTGTGAAATATTGTGTTTCTTTTTTAGAGGGTCCAGGTTTTTAGATTTTTAGAGTAGTATTAGTGAATAAGGAAACAATATGGAAGCTAACTAGGATGTCGTTTTAAAAAATTGTGCTGTTTTGAAGAAGGTCAATAAAATGAGTTGGGTTTTTGACAGCTTTTTATACTAGTGACTGGAAAATTTTGGCTAAATGCCTTGCAGGTTTGGGTGTGAGTGTACGATGGGCACTCACGATAGGGTGTGGGAAATACCAGGCTTGTTAATTTTCGGCAGACCGTATTGAGACGAAAACTAAAACGATCATCAAAAACTCCCAGCTCAGTCCTGGCATCAAAAAGGAACTAACCCCCCGCGAAAAATCGTGTCGCACTTCTAGAAAATGCGATCTCCCGAAAATCCACAAGCCTCATATTCCCCTCCCTCTTGAGATATGAGTCACAAATAAACGAACAGTTACCAATTCATGTCAGTCGTAACTGCCTGAGGGAACAAAAAAAAGCATCAGTTTGTTTACGTTTAATAATAATTATGCTACTTCGCAACGTCGTGGAAGGTTGCCAGCTTAACTTTTATTAGTGAAGTTTCTTGAAAAAAAATTCACTAATGAATTAAATTTTGAATAAGCTCAAACTAGGACCTTTAGAACCCATACCCGAGGTTAGTTTCAATTTTTCTATGTTTATGTATATATATATATATATATATATATATATATATATATATATATATATATATATATATATATATATATATATATATATATATATATATATATATATATATATATATATATATATATATATATATATATGTAGGTGTCACTCCGATAACTCAAAAGATAATGGGCCGATTTTGACTAAATTTAGCGGGTACTTTCCTTTTGCAAGTAGCTTGGATAGGTTCGTTTAGCTAAGAAAATCGGCCCAGGTTTTCCTAGAAAATTTGTATTTTCTTTAGTAAAAATGTTTTATCTCCGGAGATTATAAACTAGGGGCAACTAAATTTTGGTACGCGTGTTTGCATTATAAATAGCGATCCAGGTACCAAAATTTAGGTCTGTAAGTTAAAATATCGTTAAACAAATACGGATTATGTAAAGAAAATTTCGCAAGAAGTGTTCTGCAAACCTTTAAGTTTCAGCTTCAACCGCCATTGTTCTTCATTTTACTAAAATATTTACAGAATATTTATTTTAAGTAGATCCTTTCTCTGATGCTTTGGGTTTAGATTTAGTTATGGTTTAACGGTCTATAATTTTTAGCTAATTGTTGTAGAAAAATTCGTTAATTAAGAGACCGCGGCTTTTCAATTTTAAAAATATTTCTTCAAATGAGCTCAAACTAGACCCCCTAGAATCCATATCGGGGTTTACTTTCAGTTTTTATCTGTTCGCATATATACAAAGTAACGCATTTCTACGGTAAAGCTCAATATAATTGTTATTATACAAGATACGAGAAAATTTTTATACTTTAATTATAGAATGTCTTAAGCTGCATCTTATAAAAATATTTTGACAATCACCGGCTGATCCATAAGTCGCTGGTGATCCCTACAATTGTTTTTTCCGAACACCGGCCCTTATCTTATTCCATTTCTGCATTTTCTTGTAAATAGGATGCATGTTTGTAAGAAAAAAAATCGAGACGCAGTAAGTGCGTTTTCGTTGCGATTTTTTATTAAATCCTTCAAATTTCAATAACTCAATTTGTTATCAACCTAAGGTTTGTTGGCTAGGAAACCAGTTTTCTCGGTAACATTTTAAGTTTATTTTCAGAAAACTTTGCACATTTTCAAACAATAAGTTATTTTGATAAAATATGGTACATTGTTTCTAGTATATAGCCTATACCGGTAACCAGACTGATGCCTGCTTGCACTAGAGAGACATATTTGCTATTAAAAATTCACTTTCATAACGAACTTGCTGCGTCCAGACTTTTTTTTGCTGTAATGTGATCTATGAATCTGTTTCCAGAATATAGATTTTCGTGTTGCTTGTCTTTAATGAATGAAAATGACGTCATTCCATTTTTATCGTAAAATTAGTATTAATTATATTCAAAACGTTTAAAATTGAACTAAAAGACTGAGGCTGGACTCTCTGGCTGGAATCTGAAAAAAATAGCAGAATCACCTCAAAAACCACAAAAATAAAAGCAGACAGTTATGCGCTAGATACGTATTTCGACAACAAAGTTGCTTTCATAAGTCTTTAGCGACAGTTACTGATGAAGGCATATCTGTGGCATAACTCTCTGTTATTATTTCTGTGGTTTTGGGGTGATTCTGCTTTTTAGTGAATTTTTATTTAAAAGAATTCACTAATAGAGGGGTATCGATGGTGAGACTTTGCAACATTTTTTCAAATGACCACGAACTAGAACCCATATCCGGGGTCAGTTTCAATTTTATATGTTTATATATATATATATATATATATATATATATATATATATATATATATATATATATATATATATATATATATATATATATATATATCCGTCTGATAATTCAAAAAATAATCAACCGATTTCAATAAAACTAGGAAAGTGCCTTTATTTTATTAATGGCTTGGATGACTTCGTTATTCAGGAAAATCGGACAAGGTTTTCCGGGAAAATTTTGAGTTTTCTTTCAAAAAAAAATTTTTCTCCTAAAATAACAAAGCTGCTCTAATGAAATTTACTATATATGTTTCCTTGGGAAATAACTTACTACGTACCAAAATTCAACTTTCTAAGTTTATAAAAAATTGAGTTATTCAAATTTTAAAATTCCTTTCGAAAAAATGGATATTTTGCCCTGGGAAAGACCTTACTACATACCAAAATTAAACTTTCTAAGTTTATAGAAAATTGAGTTATTCAAATTTAAAACATTGAATAAAAATTCAGTACTATAACGCACTTGCTGCGTCCGGAGATTTTTTTTCAATTGAATTGTTAAATGTAGCACGATTGACCTAAACCCGTCTTCGTCACAACTATAGAAAAGGTTAGTTTTCTGATAGACAATTAACTTAACGAACTGGTATATTCAGACGGCATTGCTATAAATGAAAATATATTACCCACAATCCCGCTAAATCTTTCTGAAAAAACTCAAAAGTGTGGAACCCTCTAATAGCTAATCATAAATTGCAAATTTCAAACTGTTTAGTACACATCAATTGAAGCCAATTCGCTGATTGTTGGCAGTTTTCCACTCAATCAGTTTCGATAAGTGATGTTGGAATGATGTGGCGCGAGGCGGCGGTAAATCGCAAAACGGATCGCTAACTTTTACAGCGAACGATAAGAGAAGAGAAGTCGAATTAAAAGTTATGAGTGATGTGATGACGAGAGAACTCGGGTATTAAAGAGGAAAATCCGCGAGAAAGCTGTATGTAAACGAGCCAGAGAGCTCTGACATTTAAAGCAGCTCCATATTAAGCTAATATGTATGTTTGAGGCAGGTCAGGAAAGTGAAGCGGATCTCTAGATTAGAATATATTGATTATACACGTGAAACGTAATTTGTGAGTAACAAGGAGATCTGGCTTTGTTTGTTTTGTCTCTCCTAGATACGGGGCTCGACCATTTAACCTGATTTATTTCAAACTAGTCATTAAAACTGCTTAACATTGTATTCGTTGCATTGTAATAAGTTTTGTTATACACTCACTTACAACAATATGTTAGGTTAGGTTAGGTTAGGTTTGATTGCGACATTGCGACCGTAAGGTTTATTGTGGCTCACGCCTAATAGTCTATATTTCACCCAACAAAGCCAGCCTCCTGCAGAGGTCGATAATCTTTGTGGGCGAAAGTTGATCCAGATCTTCCGGGGCAAGGTTTGTCTTGCCAAAGAGTAGGTATCTAGTCCTGCCCGCCGCCGTACAGGAACACAGTTAATGCTCTGCTGCTTCGTCACTCTCTATACACAGCCGGCACTCAGTCTCCTGACCGACTAGTAGTAAAAATATATAAGGAAATTTAAAAAGACCATAAATATCAAAGGAGAGAGCTCACAAATACATTTTGAAGCATAAGTGTCAATAGCCGGGAAGATTTAATGTAAAACAATATTATATGCAAATAGTAATACACATACGTACAGGGAAAATAGCATAGGTTAGGTTAGGTTAGGTTTGAATGTGAGTGGGCCATACCGGTCCCTCCACCGCGACCATAAGGTCTATTGTGGCTCACGCCTAATGGTCTATATTTCGCCCAACATAGCCAGCCTCCTGCAGAGGTCGATAATCTTTGTGGGCGAAAGTTGATCCAGATCTTTCGGGGCAAGCTTTGTCTTGCCAAAGAGCAAGTGTCTAGTCCTGCTAGCCGCCGTACCGGAACACAGTTAGTGCTCTGCTGTTTCGTCACTCTCCATACACAGCCGGCACTCAGTTTCCTGACCGACTCCAATTCGGTGCATGTGGTGACGCATCGTGTCCTGTATATAGGACAACTAGAGTACTCAGTCGTCTGCTTTGCTCTAGAAGTTTTTAGCCCTTGGCACTGACATGCCATTTATGAAGGCCTTAGAGTGAGCGAATCCTGGCAGATTTTGCCATTGCTGGAATGTCATTATTTCTGTCGAGGTCTTTAAGGTGCATTTTGCTGTGCATGATGATATCCCCAGCACAGGTTCTGGTCCGATAAAGTCCCCCTGGGCTCCACTCCGGGCAAGCGCGTCGGCCGCAACAGTGCCATCATGGTTCGAGTGACCCGGCATCCAGACCAGCGACACATCATTGCAGCTGCCCAGTTTGTTGAGGGCAGATTTACAACCCCATACCGTTTTTGAATTGCAATGGTAGGAACCAGGAGCCTTTATTGCAGCTTGGCTATCTGAATATATCTTTATCGATTTGTGTGTGCACTGGTTTTGTATACTTTCCCTTGCACACATCTCGATGGCATACACTTCTGCCTGGTGTATGGTTGCGTACTTTCTGAGGCTAGTTGATAGTCTAGCATATGTGTTGGTCCTATATGCGCCAGCTCCTACGCTTCTATCGGTTTTGGAGCCGTCAGTCTACCAGCAGAGATCGGCCCTCAATAGGGTCGTTTGAAGTCGTTCCGAGTCCTCCCTTTCCGGGAGGACGGTCTTGAAAGACAGATCGCTACTGATCTTTGTAGGCATTAAGTCTGAGACCATTCTCAGAAACTCGAGACCCTCAATGTCATCGAGAAGTCCGGTCCCTCCCATACTGGTTTCTTTCGGCATGCTGTCGGCCGTTTGTTTTAATCTGTACGTTGTCCACCTCGCCACCCTCTAACCAATTGTGAAGAGGTGGAATATTAAGGAGGACCTCCAGAGCGGCTGATAGAGCGGTGCTTATTTCCCATTACAACAATATGTTACACCATGTTTCCCAATTTCAAGCTGCATGTAGGGGTAACTCTTAATTATTAGTATTGTTCCTAAACGTCAAAATGTTTGGGGTTGACATCTTTGGGTGATGAAGAAAAAGGCCTTTTCTTTCCAAACGATCTTTTTTTGAAAGAAAAGGCCTTTTTCATCATCACCCAACCTAATTATTAGTGCTTCAAGTTTGCTTTAATGAAAAAGTATGGGTGCAGCAAGTGCACAAATGTAACGGATTTTTATAAAAATTATCTACACATTTTTACGAATATATACAGGGTGCCCCTTAATTAATTGGACATTAGCTAAGGAGTGATAGCTGGCACAAAAATAAAGCAATTGAGCCCAACATGCCTTAGTAGACTGTTACTCGTTTTCGTTCTACAGGGTGGTTCTACACGTTATTCTGAAATGTGGCATGGTAATATTAGGTATCATGCGTAATACGATGACGGTATAAATTTCACCTTTGCCGCTTGGTGGCGCCACCGACAGCAACACTAATTCATTAACATGCTCATAATTTGTTGTACACACTGTATCTACGTTTTCGAACAAAAATAGAGAAAGCTCATTTAGTTTCACACAAAAAAGTTATACTACCTTGAAGTCTAAAAAGTTGACCGTTTTCAAAATAAACGTAATTTTTCAATGAAAACCAAAATTTTTGTATTTACTTGTTGCTAAGTATGTTATGGTAACAACTAGGAACTTGTTTACTATAACTTTTCAAAATCGACTGACATTAAACAAGTATCTTTAATTGTCACTTTATTATTGTTATTTGCGTTAGAATGCCGCGTCATAATGAATTTTCAAATTCACAAATGCGAGATATGCTATGTCTTTATGTCCAGGAAAATTTCTGTTCGCGCAGAGCAGAACAGCGCTATTTTGAGCCTGGTCCTGATAGAAGGCAACCAAACCATGAAACGTTTAACCACTGCACGATAGATTAGGCGAAACTGGCTCATTTCATTCAAAAAACAGAAATGCAGGAAGACCACGTGTAATTGATGGTGATACGGAAGAGGAAATCATAGTTCGTATTGTAGAAGACGCAGAAACCAGCACGAGACATGTTAGTGCAGCAACGGGTATAAGCAAATCTTCGGTGTCCAGAATCATACACAAAGAAAAGCTGCATCCGTATCATTTCACTCGAGTCCAGCAGCCTTTACCACAGGAAATGCCAAGAAGACTTACAAGAAGAGAACGCTATTTAGAGGATCCATTAATTTGTACTGATTGAAGCCCTCATTCACCAGAAGATGAAGTTTAATTTGCAGAATAACCATCCTATGCGAGTGAAAATCCTCATGGTATCCGCGAACATCATTTTCAACATGAATTTTCTTCCATAACGATCTGGTGTGGCATTCTTGGAAATTGTATTCTGGGGCCATTTGAACTGACACCTAGGACTTAACGGGGCAACGTTACTCTTGTTTTTGAGAGATAATTTAACAATCATTTCAGAAGATGTACCTTTAATTTTAAGGAGTGACTCTTGGTTCAGCATAATGGTGCTCCAGCACATTACATCCGAGATGTGCGAAATTATTTAGATGAAATTTACTCTTAAATGTGGATTGGAAGAGGTAGTGCGCACCCATGGCCAGCGCCTAGTCCTGACTTAAATCCGCTAGATTTCTACTTTTGGGGTTATTTAAAGTCAATGACCTACAAAGATAAAATAAATAACGCCAGCAATTATGGGAAAAGGTCATACAGGGTGTTAGTGATATCAGAGATCAACAAAATTCATTTTTAAAGTAAGATATATTTTAATAAACGAGTGAGAAAATACATATCCGTAAATGGTGAACACTTTGAGCACTTTGATTTGTTGTTGTTTTGGTTCTAGTTAATGAAATTTGTATCAATCTTTCCGATGTCCATTTTGTTAACTATTTATATCTAATTAATAGTTTTATGGATGTTATTTTATTTAATGGCTTTGTTGCATTCATACTAAAAATATTTCTTTCGATAACGTACATTTTATTGTGCTAACAAGTATCTAAAATAAATACATATAATTCCCACTAAGATCGAAACCTTGTTGGAGAATATATAATCATTAATTTAACAACTTTGTCGACTTCAAAGAAGTATTACTTTTTTGTGTGAAATTAAATGAGTGTGAAATTAAATGAGCTTTCTTTATTTTTGTTCGAAAATGTGCATAAAATGTGGACAAATGATTATGACCATGTTAATGAACCGGTGCTGCTGTCGGTGGCGCCACCAAGCGGCAATGGTGAAGTGGATACCCTCATCGTATTACGCATGTTGCCTTATAATACCATACCACATTACATAAATATATGTTGAACCACTTTCAAGATATTTATATACATACATATATATATATATATATATATATATATATATATATATATATATATATATATATATATATATATATATATATATATATGTGTATATATATATATATATATATATATATATATATATATATATATATATATATATATATATATATATATATATATATATATATATATATATATATATATATATATATATATATAAGATTTATAAATTAAAATCAATATGATCTAAACACCATTGAATTTCACTCTTTCATAAGGGTAAAACATTTTAGATTTTTTTTTAACTTTAACGTCGGTCTCTTTTGCCCCTATGGTTAATAACCGACGCCAGGCAGCAGTTTCACATTTTTTTCTCTCCCTCAGGGCTCGTCCGCGATAGCACCGCAACCTCAGTTTCACCTTACTATCCTGGTAATTTTTCCGAACCCTTGGTTTTTCTGTAAGGAGGGTAAGGATATTTAGCGTGCCAAACATCGCATGGACACACGACCGTCGGCGTTATTCCCCCTACGAAGAGCGGAACGTGCAGCAATTCAACTTGCTTATATATAATGCCACAACCTCGGTTGATGTTAATTTTACAGTATGTACTATGAAAAAGTGAAAGGGGAACCCTGAAATTCGAACCCAGTAGCCTTCGTTTCAGAGGGACACTTTTTCACTACTGAACCAACGAGGCTCTTTTATATTACTGGAAAGTGATCATCCTAACAAGCTTTAGTTTAAAATATGTAAATGTCCGTATCTGATAAAATACTATACTAAAGAAATTGTTTAATTACAAGTGTAAAAAGAAGCGGGAATTAAATTACTAACAAGATGTAAGAAGCAAAGGAGACAATTAATCTGAGATTCGATCTTAGATCTAATTTGCATGTAAATTTCTTTGCGCTGCTAATTATATTGAAATTAATTTGATGTTGTCAGTCACTCGTTTAAATTAAAACAAAGGTTGCTTTGTAAGCAATTAGGCTTGTCAGATAGTTTATGTTTTGAAAATCAAGATAAATTTATTTTCTACTGCTTACTGGATACATGCGGCTCTTCTAAATAACATCCAAAAGCCAAAAATTCTAGTTGCAAGAATTTCATTATTAATTAAAGGTTTTTAGCAGTAAATAAGGGTGACTTGTATTAGTGAATTTTCTTATAAAAATTCACTAATAAGGAGATCCCGACTTTTGTATTTTGAAATAATTTCTTCAAATGAGCGCGAACTAGGCCCCTTAGACCCCATATATACGGTCGGTTTCAATTTATATATATATATATATATATATACTCTTATAAATTTTTTGACAACCACAGTGGCCCATAAGTCGTTGGTAATACCTACAATATTTTTTTTAACATTCCTTATTGCATTTTTCATCTAAATATGATGCAGGTTTGTAAAAAAAATCGAAACACAGTAAGTAAGTTTTGGTAGCGAATTTTCATTAAATGCTTCAAAATTCATTAACTCAATTTGCTATTAATCTAAGGTTCGTCGGCTATTTTCGGAAAATTTTCGTACCTTTTCAAATAGTAAGTTATTTTGATAAAATATGGTACATTTTTTCTACTTTATAGGTTATACCGGTCACCAAATTGATGCCTGCTTGCACTAAAAAGACCTATTTGCTATTAAAAACATTTTTATGAAAACTCACTTCCATAACGCAATTGCTGCCTCCAGATTTTTTTGAAGTAGAGCTTGAAAGGAAGAGAGATTTGAGGCATATTACTGATGGACAAATTGTAATTAGAAGGTTTTAACAAAATTTCTGAAGCGACAACCAATATAAATAATTTTTGACAGTTTTACTTAGAATGTATCCTTTATAGAAATCGTGTCTTGAGCAAGTACAAGCCAAGATTATTTGTACACACGTTTTTAATGTAAGACATACTTGGTTCTTGGGTTGAACCGCGTCCAGAATTTGTTAAAACCTGACATTTCGACTCCTGTTTTGGAGCCATTTTCAAAAGGTAAAGTAACTCTAAGGCCTAAATCTGCCTACTCCTTAGAGCTAAGCCAAAGGTGGGTTGGGTTGTTGTAGCTCGATTACGGGGCCCCAATCTGCCTACTCCCCAAATCTCGCTGGTGATCGTCGCCAAGGTCTCAGTGCCTCAGAGAGATCTCTTAGAGATATGCCTTAGAGTGTCCTTACATATTTCCATTACCTCTTGAAAATGGCTCTAAAACAGGGGTCGAAACGTCGAGTTTTAATAAATTCTGGACGCGGTTCAACCCAAAAACCAACTGGAAACATCTGTCCGGACACCAACCAGTAGTTCGAGGCCAGTCTGTCGACATGTGCCTGGTAGGTCTCACTCAGATGTCGCCCATGGAGAGGCTTCTGCATCCAAAATTGTAGCTTGTCCTGATCAGGCCAATGGTGACTTTGTATTTCACATTCTTTTAATTGTCGCGGTGTTGAATCATCTGCCTTGCATATGGCACGGTGTAGTTCAGAAGTAAGCGCCTGCTGATGGAAATATATACACAGGTTCACTATCTGCTGCTCCAACTGTTTACCAATATTCAACACTCCTCTTCCACCTTGGTGTCTAGGTAGGGTTACTCGCTCGATAGCACTACGGGGGTGGTGCTTTTTTGATTTTGTTAGGAGTGTTCGCACCTTCCGTTGTAGATTATTATTATTATTATTATTATTATTATTATTATTATTATTATTATTATTATTATTATTATTATTATTATTATTATTATTATTATTATTATTATTATTATTATTATTATTATTATTATTATTATTATTATTATTAATTGCTGCGATGTGAACCAGTGCCCGTCTTGTTGGAAAAATACGCTTCTAAGTTCAGATCTATTATCCCAAATGCGTTGTGCCACGCATGACTTGTCTACACTACTGTATCTCGGCTGTGCCAGATATTCCCTGAATCTAATCTCAATGGTTCTCCTAGTCTGCCCAATGTATTTAGGATTATAATTTTTACAACCTATCTCATAGACGCCTGATATTTCAGTGGCTTTATCCTTATCTCTCGTATTGCCTAAAAAGCTTTTTTAATTATTATTGTCGAAATCCCTTGTAATACGCTGTTCAAAAGGTAGACAAATAAATTTGTTCTCTATTTTATCGTTTCTTAATATCGTGCATTCCGCTAACATTTTCTTTGTTCTGTGTCTATTCATTAATTTTTACACTCAATTTGGGCAATTTTAGACGATATTCCCAGCGATATTTAAACTCAACTCTCAAGACCTAGTCAAATGCTACAGAATTGGACCTTCCAATGATAGTGTTGAAGATAGAGCCAAGTCAAGACCCATTCTGGTTGAATTCGTGAGTCAAAATGTATGTAGTCAGCTGTTGTACCAGAGAAAACTATTCAAGAGTTGTGGCATTGGAATATGCGAAGAGCTTACAAGGGCCAAACTTCTTCTCTACAATAAAGCGGTGGAAAAGCTGGGTCGCTCAAATGCTTGGGTTTGGAAAGGTAACATCTATGCTAGGATAAAAAATAAAAAGATAGTTATAAAAACCGCTGTATCACTGGATAATATATGATGAACGGGAGCAGCCTCGACAAATTCACTTTGTTTGTTTGTTCCTCAAGTAAAATTAATTATCATATACTTTTGTTGTATTTTATTGGACTTGAACAGCTATAATTCTCAACAGAAGATAAACTTGGTTTTGATACAGGTATTTCGTACATTTTAATTAAGGTTTTGTTTAACTGATTCATATCTTTTATAATATCAACTGTGATAGCACGCTGATAGGGTGTTGGAATTCTTTGGAGTATTTATAATATCGGTTTAAAATAATTGTATTTATTGTTTTTACTAAAATATTGTAAGGGATTTTGGACTTTTGTTGGCGAGTTTTCATTGATTTCATTTTGCGTTTTATGTCCTGTTTTGTTTACGGAGGTGGGAAGTAATTACTCTAGATAGATACATGGCGGAAGCTAACGATTTTTTTGAAATTGTTGATGAATCTTCGGGTCTTCCCGATGCTGTCTATAAAGAAATAAGCGAGTATACTTGTGAATTAAGTTATCAGGGAATTCGGTTCAATGTTCTTCAGATGAATATACGTAGTGTCAACAAAAATTTTAACGAGTTTTTAATTATGTTGGAGTCTTTGAAAGGTGCTAATCTGGATTGCATAGTATTGACAGAGACCTGGCATGTTTCTAATTGTCTGGATTATCAGATGTGGTTATGAGTCGATATACAATGATAGTCGTTTCACACAGAATGATGGCGTTATGCTTTATATAAGAAATAACCGTCCTTTTCAGGCGGAAATAGAAATATTGTCTGAAACTGGGCTCATCAAAATTTCTACAAATTTATTGCAATATAAGATTAATATTACAGCTATTTATAGATCACCGTCATCTAATGAGTACACATTCATTCATGAATTAAATAATTTTATTAAGGCCCGTGATTATGGTGATATAGATTTAATAACAGGTGATACAAATTTTGATATTTCCAACCTAAATAATAGTAGTAACTTGACTTTTATAAATATGATAGAATCTCACGGTTACAGCCCGTATATAACTAAGCCTACAAGAATCACAGAGGCCACACAATCGTGTATTGACCATGTGTTTGTTCGCTCAAACCAGAGATTAAATAATAAGATAGAAAGGGGGATAATTACAATGAAGCCAACGATTCTAACTACAAGCATAACAGACCATTTTTCCACTGTCTTTGAGATTGCAGCATTGGAAAATGATGCTCGAAATCTCGATTCTGATAGTAATTGTTTGATACAGAACCGCAATTTTTTTACCAGGCTTAATGAAGATTTGTTGCTCCAATCCTTACGGAGTGAGAAGTGGCTTGATGTGTTGTCGGGCACTGATGTACAAACTATATATGATATATTTATAAATAAATTTCTTGTATATATACGCAACGCCACTGAATTCATTCCATATAAAAATGATACTAGTAATAATAAAAAGAAGAATAGCTGGATTACTAAGGGTTTGTTGGCTTCACTCAACAAAAGAGATAAACTTAGAAAAAAATGGTTGAAAAATAAAAATAATACAGATGTTTATCAGGAATATATAACTTATAAAAACACTCTTTCATCCACTATAAAAACTACTAAAAATAATTATTACAAATCTAAAGTTATAAAAGCAGGTAACAATCCAAGAAAAGTATGGAATGTTGTTCGGCAAGCTAGCAACCATCAGGGTTCTCGTGTAAAATTATCATCGTTAAGATCTAGCAATGGAGAAATATTAACTGATAGTACTCTTATAGCCCAGTCATTTAATGAATATTTTGCAACAATAAATGACCATACTGCTTCTGGAAATTCAGTCCCAAACATTGGAAGTAGAAATAATCGAGATAGCTTATTTCTTATACCTGTGGATGATAATGAATTAATTAGTGTTATCTCCTCTTTAAAAAAACATTGCTCTCCGGGAAATGACGGTGTGACTTGTAAAGCTATACAGGTTTCACATGCTTATATTCTTGAACCTTTAAAACATATAATTAATAAAATTTTTGAAACTGGCGATTTGCCAACACAGTTTAAAGAATCAGTTGTTATCCCAATACATAAGAGGGGAGATAAGTTGGATTTTTCAAATTACCGCCCAATAAGTTTGATAAATAACTTTTGTAAAATTCTGGAAAAATGTGTAAAAAAACGGCTGACTCATTTCTTGGCAGAGCATGACATATTACACAGTAAACAGTTTGGATTCTGTGAGGGTAAATCTACGGAAGCAGCACTGCATGAGCTGGTTTCGGAAATCTTAAGTGGATTTGATTCAGATTCTAAAATTCTTGGGGTATTTTTGGATCTGCGCAAGGCATTTGATACTGTTAATCATACCAAACTGATTATGAAATTAGAGAATATGAATAATATTATGAAATTAACTGTGGTGTGGATGGCGTGTTTTAGTTTTGTTTGTTTTTATTTCATTTTAGTTTTTGCTGATTAAGTCGAGGAGCCTAGTAGGCGATTTTGCATTTGTTGTTCCTTAAATAAACATTAGTAGACAAGAGTAACGCAATGTAAAATAGGTAGGTTATAATGTCACGGACAAGTGTATACTTATGTGACATAGATGTATGTATCTACTTTGTAAGCCTGGTTGTTTGATGTTTATGTTTATCACTAAGTTACTAAATGTATTTGCATATTAAATAAATAAATAAATAAAATAAATATTGAATCTATCACATCTGATGTAGATTACGAAGAAGCTGAACTTTCAAATAAAGCAGAGTTGCTAGACCCAAGCCAAGAACTGTTTGATATAGAATCAATGGAAATCTGGTACTAATCAGACGAACACGTACAAGATAGTGACTATGACCCTGATGATGACATCCCATTGTCCGCACTACGTACTAAACTATGTAGAGGTTCAATTTCCTGAACAAACGATTCTCAGTTCACTACTATAGCAAAAACATTTTCGAAGCAAACTGGTCCTAACTTGCCAGAAAGTGTGGAGAGCCCAAAAGATATGTTTCTTCATCTGTTCTCAGAAGAGATTATAAATCATTATGTGTTTCAAACTAACTTGTACGCTGTCCAGCAGAATTGCCAAAAACCATATGTACATACTAATAGCGACGAAATCAAGAGATTCCTCGAAGTAAATATGATCATGACTTTGAAGAAGATGCGTAGCTATCGAGATTACTGGTCATCCAGAGAAAATATGAGAGACTTCTATATAAGTTGTGCCATTTCAAGGAACAGATTTTCATTGCTACTTACCAACTTGCAAATGAATGATAATGCTTTGCAACCCAAGAAAGACGAAGTGGGGTTTGATAAGTTGTACAAAGTAAGGCCACTACTGACGAAATTATCAGAGACTTTCGCTGCAGCATTACATCCAAGTGAATACCAATCAATCGATTATCAAATTCAAAGGACGAAGTAACATCCGGCAGTACATGCCGACGAAACCGACCAAATGTGAATATAAAATTTTGGTACGAGCCAATTCTACCGGTTATATGTGCCAATTTCAAATATATACGGGTAAAGTTAGTGATGCTGTTGAAAAAAACTTAGGAAGTCGTGTTGTAAAAGACCTGACAAGATGCTTAGTTGGTAAATACCATAGAGTTTATGTAGATAATTTTTTCAACTCTGTGCAGCTTCAGCAAGATCTGCTTCAAGATAGAATTTACTCTTGTGGGACAGTTCGTCGTGGTAGAACAAATCTACCTAATTTCAAAGCAGACAAAATTCTGAAACGAGGAGAGTCAGATTGGTATGTTTCCAGGGACGGTGTAGCCGCTTTGAAGTGGATGGATAAACGCAGTGTTCTGTTGTTGAGCAATTACCAAAACCCTTCCATAGTAGAAACCGCCTCAAGAAAAAGGAAGAATGGTTTGGTAGAGGAAATAAACTGCCCTCTGCTCGTGAAAGAATACAATCGACATATGGGATATGTCGATAAATTTGACGTGTACAAATCATTATATGAAATGGACCGAAAATCGCACAAATGGTGGCACATAGTTTTTTGGTATTTTCTGGACGCCTTCATTTTGTACCAGCAGGGAACACCAGCAAAAACTATGAGTCTTAAGCAATTTCGTTTGTCAGTTGCTGTTGGTTTGATTGGTGCCTCACCTGAAAATGATAAACGTGGCCGTAAATCGTCCAGCACATCTTGAAATAAATTCAAAAAAATTATGCCATTAGAAGTGCGATATAATAAATGTGCACATTTGCCAGAACGTTTTACTTCACTCAGATGTGCTAACTGTAGCACTTCAAAAGATGTCCACAGAACCATATTGAAATGTTCCATTTGTAATGTGGGACTCTGTCTTAACAAGGACCGGAATTGTTTCACCGGGTACCACACTAAGTGAGCAGGTGCCCAGTGGTTACTAAGGGAAACCATATCCTACAGGACAAAAGACGTTTCAAACAAATAAGTGTGTCATTTACTTTACATTAAATAAGTATAATAAATATGTTTTTATGTCATACTAGTTCATTATTGTGTTTTTATTGCTTAGTTACCAACTACATAATGGTGTACTCTATGCTCACGGGCCATAAAGTGTACTTTATGGCCCGCGGGGGCAAAACGTACACTTTATGGCCCGCGCGCACATAAAAACAAATAATTTTTGTTTGACTTATTTAATAACCTTTATTAATGAAATTACAGATAATGGAATCATAGTAATATGCAAATATTTAATTAACATTATTAATCGAATTGACATAAAATTGACAGTTCTGAAAAGATCCGGTAATAGTTAGGTTGCCTTCAGCAAACGGTGATTCATGTTTCATTGTTTGGGTATGACTAGTATGACATAAAATTTTATATGCACCGCTGGTATAGATAGATAGATAATTTATTAGCCTTTGATCAAGTACATACATACTGCAGGTACGTCAAAGAATTAGAAAAACATAAAATGTCAGTCTTAAATAATTACAAAAACAGAAGTCAAAAAATAACAACACCACTTTACATACAGAACCAACTACAAAAATATACAATCAGTTTACGTTAAACCTAAATTTACAGTTAAAACGGTGCTATTTTTACAGCCATTACTATCATTATATCCGTTGCTCAGGGCCTGTATACCTTTCAGTAAATTCACTGGTGTGATAAAAAGAATTGTCAACCAAAAATGATTTCAACCTATGTTTAAAGCAGCTCAGTGTATCCGCAGCCTTAATCTCCTGAGGAAGAATATTAAAATAAAAACAGCCAGCATATACAGGTGATTTCTTGTCTGCCATATACTGGTAATTTGGCAAGTGGATGTCATTTCTTGGCCGGGTAGTGTAGCTGTGAACTGCATTGTTTTTAATAAACCTGTTTCTACGTGCATATGTGAAACTCAGGAGTTTATACAAATACACCCCCGTTACAGTCAACAGTTTTTTTGTTTTAAAAGTAGTCCTGCATGACTCTCTTTGTTGTAGTCCAAAAATCAGGCGGATTACTCGTTTTTGGCATACGAAAACCCTGTGTATATCATTTGCATGACCCCACACTATTATGTTGTATGCCAGCACACTATACACTAAAGCAAAATACACATTAATTAGAGAAATTGCATTTAAGGTGTTCTTCAGCTTCATGATGCAAAAATAGGCCCTACCCAATTTGTTTGATATACCTTCTATCTGGGTGTCCCATGAGAGCCTATTATCTAAAATCAACCTAAAAAGTTGGTGGAGGTACTTAAGGCAATATAGTTATCATTAAAATGAAAATTAATATCAATAGAAGGCTCTCGACATCTTTCCATAAACTTTACACAAACTGTCTTAGAACTATTTACAATCAGGTGATTGCTGCAGCACCACTGACCGAAGTGCGACAAAATACTATTTACCTTACGCATAGCATCGGACAATACCGGATCCGAAACTACGATTGTTATGTCATCCGCGTAGATAAACAACCTCCCACGTGTCAGATAGTTGGGAAGATCATTTGCGTACAACATAAATGTAAGCGGTCCCAGGACGCTTCCCTGCGGAGCGCCCAGCTTAACTTCATATTCATCAGATCTAACACTGAGACTACTAATCGCCAGTCTCTTACAAACGACACAAGCCAATCACTAACATGTCCCCTAAGTCTGACCGCATTTAAATTTCTTTCGAGGAAAGTACAATTAATGGTATCAAAAGCGCGAGACATGTCAAAAAATATGCTCACGGTGTGATGCTTTCTATCACCACAATCCGCAATATACTGCACCATGTCCGCGCAGGCCAGTTCGGTGGAACATCCCTCGCGAAAACCATACTGACTAGGAGACAACACGTTCTTTTTACTTAGAAAGTCCGTTATCCTGTTATGCATAATTCTTTCCATGATTTTGGAAAACGGACTCAGTACCATTACGGATCGGTAGTTTTCCACCGAGAACGGATCGTCTTTTTTATATATTGGTACCCCTTTGACATTTTTCAATTTCAAGGGAAACTGGCCTAACTTAAGCGATGTATTCATGATTACTGTTAGATAATGCGATATCAATTCGGAAAGTTGTTTAATAACAGTGACTGCAATATCCTCTAAGCCATTGGATCTTTTAGTTTTAAGTCTATGCATATAGAGGTGTATGCCCTCGAGCGACTTACAAGCCCTCGGGCCGGAGGCCCTCGGATTTGTAAAATCGTCGCTCTCGGGCATAAACAGCTATTCATACCCGTGGTACATAAATAACTATTATAAGAAAAACAGATTTTTTCAAAAAGAAATTGCTTGTGTCCTCAAAGTGTTAAACACTGCACACATATCGTCCGCATAACGAAAGCATACTCTAGGAAAATACTCACTTACATTTTCTAAATCCGTCTCAAATCTACCCATGAAAAGGTTCGAAATGAATGGGGAGGGTGTGTTGCCCATTGCAGTGCCTTCAGTTTGTTCAAAGGCAACCATTGTGATTCATAAATAAAAATAGATTAATCCTAATCCTAGGCTCCCTTAAAAGACAATAAAAAAACCTCAAGTGTAAGTGTAGCTTTATCTGCGCATGTAAGATATATCATCAACTCTTTACTCTGAAAAAATGTGAACTCATAAACACATAAACAGGTATTCACAAAGGGCACTGGGGTTGCAAACATAACGAATGTGCGGGTGTTTTGTTTGAGGTATCGGATGCGGGTGTGTGTCTTACATACAGAAGCAGCCAGACAGCCAACAGATAGCAGCCGGCAGATTGCCGAGTGCCCTCTTTAGCAACGCAAGCTCATTACTTAAGATACGGCGAGACCGCGACTGCCTCAGGCTCCAGAACCCCGCTCCATGACCTACCACAATACACATATTAGTTTAATGTGGAGCGACTTTAAATGCCACAACTCTCTTCATGTCTTCCCTCTCTTCTTGCCTACTTTGCATGCACAGCTTTTACACAGGTTTTCCTCTTTAATACTTCATTTCTTTCGTCAAAAGAGTTATGCTCACACTTTTGTTCAAGTTTATTATTTTGCCTGATATTTGTATTTTTTCATCATACTCTTTCAAGGCACTTTTATATAAAAAAAGTCTGGACGCAGCAAGTGCGTTATGGTAGTGAATTTCCATAAAAATATTTTTAATGCAGATATGTCTTTTTTTTTGTGAAAGCATGCATCAAATTTGGCTAAATATTTTTTACACAAAGTTCTGCTAAAGCATACATAAAAATCAAACTATATATCTAATCTGTAATTAAAATTAAAAATAAGATAATTTGTTTGCACGAAAATCCACTAAAACCTTATTTTCGACGAATTTCATTTAAAAAATGTTCCATCAATTGAATAATTTTTCATACAGAAATTCTCAAATGATTCTTCAAAGAAAATTTACTAAATTCATTTATAAGAAAATTCGCTATTAAAATTACATTTTGTGACAAAAAAGTTCGCTAGTATAAATAAGTTAAATAAATAAAATAACCTATATAGTAGGAAGAACATACCATATTTTATCAAAATAACGTGTTTGAAAATGTACAATAATTCTCCGAAAATAAACTTAAAACGTTTCCGAGAAAACTCGTTTCCTAGCTGACAAACCTTAGGTTAATAGCAAATTGCGTTATTGAATTTTGAAGCATTTAATGAAAATTCGCTACAAAACGCACTTACTGCGTCTCGATTTTTTTTACAAACATGCACTATATTTCGATGAAAAATGCAAAAATGCAATAAGGAATGTTAAAAAGAAATTGTAAGTCTCACGGTTTATGGGCCATCCTGTGATTGTCAAGATAATTTTATAAGATGCAGCTCAAGACACCCTATAGAAAATGTATACAATTTTTTCTCGTATCTTGCATAATAACAATTATATTGGACTTTACCGTAGGAATACGTCACCATGTATATATGTGAAACAGAAAGTAAACCCGGATATGGATTCTAGGGGACCTAGTTTGCACTCATTTGAAGAAATCTTTTTATAATTCAAAAGCCGCGGTCTCCTCATTGACGAATTTTGTTTGTCTTTAAACTTACAGACCTGAATTTTGGTAAATTATGCACCCTTTATATATATATATATATATATATATATATATATATATATATATATATATATATATATATATATATATATATATATATAATTGAAACTGACCCTGAATGTGGGTTCTAGGGGGCCTAGTACGGGCTCATTTGAAGAATTTTTTTCTAAATTCAGAAGTCGGGATCTCCTCGTTAGTGATTTTTTAAAAGAAAATTCGCTAAAACAAGCACTTGTGAAGCCACGGGAAAAGTCTGCGACTGTATTAAATATGGAACTGTTTCACTAAGTTAGGGCAAGAACAAACAACCAGATATGCTATTTAAATTGAATGAAGTCTTAAAACTTTCATCTCCTCTATCAAATAATTTTTTATACAAAAACTCGCTAAAAAATTCATCGGAATAACAACAATCAGATTAGATAACTGTAAAGTGAAATGAGACTAAAAAAATGGATAAAAAGTAAAACCAGAATTAGAACTCGTCATCTTGGAGTCGATCATACGATGTACAGGGACCTAGCCCACCTAGCTACGCACTATATGTCTTTACTAGCAGGAATATCCTATTGTTCAAGGTTTTACAATTTACATAAAACCATTTTGATTTACAATGGATTTTTTGCCTATATTTTAACGAAATCAAGAAAAATGACGACTTAGGCACATATCTAGGAGCTTGTTAGTCATTTCTTGTAGTATTTTTAACTCACATTCTGATCAATCAATTTTTACGTTTTTAACTTTCTTGAATCAGATTTGGCTAATTAAAAATTAATTTACCTCTAATGTTTTTGTCTTTTAAGATAGAGATCTGAGTTTTGGTGCATAGAATACTCTTTATGACAGAAACCAGCATACCTTCACTTTGTTATATCCAGAAATATAATTTTTTTCAAAAGAAAACACAAAAGTTTTCGGGAAAACCTGGGCCTATTTTTCTGACTAACTAACTTATCCAAGCCACTTTCAAAAGGAAGGTATTTGACGAATTTAATCTGACTATTATTTTTTGAGTTATCGGTGTGATACATACATACATATATATATATATATATATATATATATATATTATATATATATATATATATATATATATATATATATATATATATATATAAACTGAAACTGACCCTGGATATGGGTTCTAGGGGGCCTAGTTCGCGGTCATTTAAAGAAATTTTTTCAAAATTTAAAAGTCGGGATCTCCTCTATATATATATATATATATATATATATATATATATATATATATATATATATATATATATATATATATATATATATATATTTGATTTGCAGCTAGGTATGTGAATTTTATCTAATGCTATTATAAGTTCCTTGAATCTTGTTTCTATTGATTTTGTTTGTCAGTCCTCTATTTTTTTTATTGCATGTGTTACATTCTATTTGATATATTCCGCTTAGTTTATGTGGGTGGTGCTCTTGTTTTTTATTTTGTTTATTATTTTGGTATTGGTATATATATATATATATATATATATATATATATATATATATATATATATATATATATATATATATATATATATATATATATATATAATGTTGAGTGCGAAAAAAAATATTTTCTACGAAAATTACAAAGATATTTTAATCAAATTTGGTGGATATGTTGCTTTGTGGAAAACCTTACCACATACTAAAATTTAACTTTCTTGGTTTATAGAAAATTGAGTTATTCAAATTTGAAACATTTAATGAAAATGCACTACCATAACGCACTTGCTGCGTCCCGAACTTCTTTTTTTTACATCTTCTAACAGTAGATGACAATTTTTGTATATTTGGTTGTTAGAACTTGGCAAGCATTTCTTCATTATTGTGATGTAACTGCCCGAAAAATACAAGCGGAACGGGAGGGCACTATATTAATTAAAGTATCCGACATTAAACAAGTTATGACTGATCAGGGTGTAAAATGTCTATAATAAAATTATAGTTTATATTTAAATTCCATAATGCGGGGCTAAATCAGAACAAACTATTTCAGACGATATGTTTTGTGATTGTAAAATGTTTTTCGTAAAACACAGAAGCAACTAAAACAACAAAGCATTCGTTATAGGCAGATACCAGTATAAAATATTCATGTGTCCTTATACCTGCAGGAGCACTGTGCCCGTGTGTGCGTGTATATGTGTGTGTATTATGTGCATGTGTGTGTATGTGTAGTGCTTGCATTGGTCTGGAAATTCGAGAGAGAGAGCATCTATACAAGCAGAATTTCGTTAGAACTCTAAGGCTGCTAGACTCACCCACTTGGATGTATATGTAGATTCCCTTTGATCCGAAATACATCTATAGCAGGATTTGATCCCTCACTATTCCGCATCGTATATTCGTTATTTTTTGTTCCTTTATCCAGCTCTTCGCATTCTTGTCTTCGGGGACCTCTATCCTTCATACATTCTGAGATACGAGTCTATTCCCCATAGCAGCCACTGCCAACCAAACAGGAAACGTCGCCTGTATGGGACTCAAGAAGATTGAAATATTGCACGCCCAAGGATTGAACCAATTTTCATATATTCGCTTTTATCTCCGTCTTCGCTACGCCACCACACTCAGATATTGGTTAAGATGCGACTTTCCACCATATAAATAGGATACATTCCAATATGAAAAACTGGAAGAAACTTATGATGAAATGTAGCCAAAACTCTTTTATTTCCCCTTTTAGTCAGGAAATTTTCAACCGGCATGCCTAATTTAATTCTTACTGTGGGTAAATAAAATGTTAAGAGTCCGAGAGGTCTGGAGATTACGGTTACCATGGAACGACTAGTGACGTCACCGCGGATTAAATCTAGCGCTGGAGAGACGGTGCTTTCAAATAGAGTATGCAAGTCTTTAAGCAGCAAGTTAAATAAGGCAAATAATTTTTATTAAAATATTTTTGATCGTAAAATTATTAGGCAAACAGTCTGTAAAGGTTAAAACAAAGTATGTAAGGCTAGATGTATTCTCGCCACAATTAGAACCGTAGACCGGTTTCGCTCTCATTAAAGCTCATCAGTACGGCATACTAATTGTAGCGAAAATACACCAATAAAGTAATACGGCTATGGTAGCCAGCCTCCCAACACTCCCAAAGTTTCAAAGGCTGGCTACCATAGCCGTATTACTTTATAGGTGTATTTTCGCTACAATTAGTATGCCGTACTGAAGCGCTCTAATTAGAGCGAAACCGGTCTACGGTTCTAATTGTGGCGAGAATACATCTAGCCTTACATAATTTGTCCCTATATTAGGGTGGAAATAGGCCAGGGCTTACAATTTACTAAATTGTTAGCTGGTTATATACAGTCTCTATTTTTTAACACTTCGTGTTATTTGGAGCTGGCGTGACAACATACTACTTGGGTCCGCAACTAGATGGCGGCACGTTCCTTCGTGTCTTACCACTCACTTAGTGTTGGGAGGCTGGCTACCATAGCCGTATTACTTTATAAGTGTATTTTCGCTACAGTTAGTATGCCGTACTGAAGAGCTCTAATTAGAGCGAAACCGGTCTATGGTTCTAATTGTGGCGAGAATAGATCTAGCGTTACACACTTTGTCCCTATATTAGGGTAGAAATGGGCCAGGGCTTACAATTTACTAAATTGTTAGTTGGTTGTAAACAGTCTCTATTTTTTAACACTTTGTGTTATTTGGAGCTGGCGTGACAACATAATACTTGGTTCCGCAACTAGGTAGCGGCACGTTGCTTCGTGTCTTACCACTCACTTAGGGTTAAAACAAAGTAATAATATTTGTGATTGTGCAGAAAAGTTTATCAGAGTAAGTTGAACAATTACAATTTTGCGCTTCAAAAGTTATCTATGATAACTTTATATAGCAGCTACACAATTATTTTTCAGTTTGAAGTTGTGTTGATAGAGCCTCGGTGATTCGGTGGTAACGACGTGTACCTCTAATCCTAGGGGTACTGGGTTCGATTCCCAGGGTTTCCCTTTCATTTTTTCAGTAGATACTGGACAATTAACATCAGCCAAGGTTGTGGCATTGAATTTGAGTAAGTTGAAGGTCTGCACGTTTCGCCTTTCGGAGGGGGTGTAAAGCCGTCGGTCCCGTGTCTATGCGACGTTGGACCCGTTAGAGATACCTACCCTCCCTACAGAAAGGCAGGGGTTCGGCAAGATTTCCAGTGAGTACCTTCCTTTCACAAGTGGCTTGGATAAGTTCTTTAGCCAGGAAAATCGGACTAGTATTTCCCGGAAAATTGGACTAGTTTTTCCCGGAAAATTTTGCATTTTCTTTCGGGAAATGTTTATATCTCCGGAAATAACAAAGTTAGGGCAGCCATATGGGGTACGGGGGTTTATATCATAAAAAAGAAAACCTTTGACCAAAATTTAAATCTCTACGTTAAAATAAAACAAAGGTACAAGCTTTTAAGTTTTTCTTCTTAAAACGTCAAAAAAGTCGCGACTCGAAACGTCAAAATTCACATGTTCTAGATAGAGTACCTAAATGAATACCGCTATGCAGTATAAATGTCGTAAGAAGTTAGAAAGCTCTAAGTTTCAGCTACAATCTTCATTGTTCTTTATTTTATTAACCTATTTGCTGAAAATTTATTTAAAACAGACCCTTTATGTGATGTTTTAGTAGCTGTTTCAATTATTTATTTCATTCTAATAATCAGATTACGTTATTATTTAGCTTTTTTTTTCAATTGGGAAAAGTGTAAGTTTTTTATGGAGAAACGGTGTTGGTAAGGAGTTTCTCCTTTCTGTGCACTTCTGTAAGGTGAGTTTTTACAGTTTGCATTTCTAGCTCCGTTGTAGTATGTTTACCCTGCACAGAACCTCAAATTTGCTTTAGGTCTTTTAACTGTATTGTGAAGTTAAGATCACAGCATTAGTCTGATGATTAATGCATAAAGGGGCTCCTCTAAGTATGTTTCTGATTTTTTTTTTCAAAAAACGAACAATACGCTAATCTGCTAATTTACTTATAAGTGTTATTAATCACATCGATAACTCAAAAAATAATAGGCCGATTTTGATGAAATTTAGTGAATACCTTACTTTTGCAAGTGGCTTGGATAAGTTCGTTAGCCAGGAAAATCGGTTCAGGTTTTCCTGGAAAAATGGGTGTTTTCTTTCGAAAATTATATCACCGGAAATAACAAAGTAAGGGCAACCAGATTGAATTACCTACAACAATTTAGCTCTGTAGGTCCAAAGACAAAAAGTTATGGGCATTTGAAGAAAAATAAATTGGGGTTTTCCTCGAAACGTCAGCTAAGTTACCCACTAAAATTTAGCTCTGTAGGGTAAAAAACAAAAAATTATAGGTATTTAAAGAAAAATAAATTTGGGTTTTCCTCAAAACGTCAAAGTCACGATTTAAAACGTCAAAATGGGCAAAATTTAGGCAACGAACTTGAAACTAATACGGGCTATGGAAAGAAAATGTCTCAAGAAGAATGTTTTACAAACCCTGAAGTCTTAGCTTCAACCGTCATTGTCCTTCATTTTACTAAAATATTTTCAGAAAATTTATTTCAAATAGACCCTTTCTCTGATGTTTTGGCAGTAGTCTTAGCTATAGAGTTTATCGTTTAATGGTATATAATTTTTGTCGAATTTTCGTACAAAGTCAATAAAGCTCAATATATCCGTTATTATACAAGATACAAAAAAAATGTATATATTAATTATAGGGTGTCTTGAGATAAATCTTAAAAAAATATTTCTACAATCACAGGTGGCCCATAAGTCGTTGGTGATACAAATTTTCTTTTTTCTTTTAATCGAACACGCCTTATGTTATTACATTTTTGCATTTTCCTCTAAATATAATGCATGTTTGTAAGAAAATAAATTTGGGACGCAGCAAGTGCGTTATGGTAGCGAATTTTCATTAAATGCTTTAAACTTAAATAGCTCAATTTGCTTATTAACCTGTAAGCTTGACCAAGAAATCAGTTTTTTCGAGAACACTAAGTTTACCTTCTGAATACACTATGCGAAAACTGGAACCTCTGATGAGCACTAATAAGTACACTTGGAGAACCCAAATCACCACAACACATATTTCAGAGACCTTACGATCGTTTCGTTGACAATGTCAACATCTTCGGAGAAAGAAAATTCTATTCTAATTTTCTTCCTCTGAAGATGTTAACATTGTCTCTGAAATATGTGTTGTGGTGATTTGGGTGTTCTCCAAGTGTACTTATTACTTTCTGAAATTTTTGTATATTTTCAAACAAGAAAGTTATTTTGATGAAACATGGCACATTGTTTCTACTATATAGGTTATACTGATAACCAAATTTGATGCCTGCTTTCTTAAAAAAGAACACATATTTCCTTTAAAAAACATTTTTATGAAAATTCACTACCATAACGCACTTGCTGCGTCCAGACTTTTTTTACTATTCATCAAGGATGCAGAAAATCTACATCACATTCATCTGACTATTGTTTCAAAACGATTCAGTATGAGGAAAGAAAAGTAACATTCTCCTCGGTACGAGCATATAGAATAAATAACTGAAGCAAACACATTTACCCAATGCGAAAGACAAATAGTTCAATTAGACATTTCTTGTGTATGAAACAGCTGGAGGCAGGTAGTTCACATTTATATAGAGAGATGTCTTATCCAGTTGCCTGGAGCCGCCGTCGAGTAGATTGGACTATGTGAAATGTTGTATGGTGTAGCCGAAGGCAAGCCATTGTTTCTCGTATGTAACTGCAAGTGGTGTTATTTTTATTACTTTGTCATCTCGCGAGAAAAGGAAGGCGAACTGTTCCTAATTCAGCTGCTGGAAAAACAGGGCCGGCGCCAGCATAGAGACGAACTGCCTAGGGTAACAAAATGGCGAAGGTAGCATCACAAACGATGTAATGTTTGATGCAATTATGGCCATGGGCTAATTTGATTAATTGATTCACACTAAATACTGATAGCTTTAATTAAAGCAAAACGTTTAGTGGCGAGTTTTTAGTGAATTTTCATTAGGTTAGGTTAGGTTTTAATGTGAGTGGGTCATACCGCTCCCTCCACCGCGACCATAAGGTCTATTGTGGCTGAATTTTCATCAAGAAAATTAACTAATAGAGAGGTATCGATGGTGAGACTTTCGGAAAATTTGTTCAAATAAGGAAATAGGGCCCCTGGAATCTGGAACCCATTTCCATGGTCAGATAAAATGTTATAAATATCCAACCAGGAACTATAAAAATACATTACTCATTTGGACCATATTTAGGAATTACCCTTATTTTGTTAATGGCTTGGATGAGTTCGTTCATCAGATCTTAACGCCCAATTTTTCTTAACAAAAAATTTAAAAAAAAATTTTAAAACGCAATATCTCTCAAATTCTTTAAGTGATTGTAACAAAAATATACAACTTAAAAGAACATAGATAGGCGTGGTTGTGTACCAATTTTAAAGTCTTTTGATCAAAGAATAGTAAAGTTATTCGAAATTAAAATTAAAATAATTCGCGACATCACTTCAAATCCTGTAATGCAATATCTTCAATGTTGGACAAAGACAGATGATGTTACCTGTACTGCTGTGCTATTTAAATAAATGGCGAGTAAAAATCTAAACAATGGAAGTTACAAGTAGTATTGCAAGATAAAATATACGACAGGGATGCCACCTCGGTGCGGAACCAGGTAGTATGTTGTCACGACTGCTCTAGTTAACACAAAATATTATAGATGGAGATATGTGTACAATCAACTAACAATTTTGTAAACTGTCAAACCTGACCCATTTCTCTTATAATACCGGGACAATGTTTACTTTCAAAAGCGCTAAATTTTAGCGTGCGACAATTTTCTTTGCAAGTATCTAAACCTGCTTACAAAATGAGAACGATACTGATAGATAAGTTACTAGATCCATCATTTTTATTATCGATGATTTCGCAGGTTAGTTTTTTTTAGTTAGTTTAGTAAATAGCACTTTAAATCGTATTTCTGTACTTTTCATATTGTTAGTTTCAAACAGGTACAGTCTCCCGGTTAAAATTAGACATACTTACGTTTGTTACCCGTCCAATTCGATCGAGCTTAATTTACAAGGTGCTTGCTTTTGGCGTCGACCATATTACAGTGTAGTCTTGGACACAAGCTAGATTCATACACTCGCGAATTGCGAAATAGCCGCAAAACGTATTACTATTTGTTTATTGAAACTAACATCTTAAAACTGTTGTTTTTTTTATTAGATTTTATAAATGTATTTGACTAATTTTCGTGTGCACACAGACACGATCTAAATGCCTTCTCTACTTTTAAGTTTGTGTAGCCCGAATGTTAACTAAGGGACCCCCTTTATTATACTTACTAATCTTATGCTTATATATGTAATATGAAAAAAAAAGTCTGGACGCAGCAAGTGCGTTATGGTAGTTAATTTTCATAGAAATTATCTGGCATGAAATACTTTTTTCTTTTTTGATATAGAAATATAAATTTTTGTATATAGTTTCCTTTTAATATCATAAACTTACGTACCAAATTTGGTTATCATAGCTTTTCTATTTTTGGAAATAATTTTTTTTTCCAAAGAACACTCAAAACGTTCCCAGAAAACCTGGTTAGATTTTTCTGGCTAACGAACAATCAACTTACAAAAGGAAGGCACATGCTAAATTTCATCAGAATCGGTCCCTTATTTTTTGAGTTATCGGTGTGATACTTATGTATATAAATATATATATATATATATATATATATATATATATATATATATATATATATATATAATTCAATTTGAATAGCATATCTGGTTGTTTGTTCTTGCCCTAACTTAGTGAAACCGTTCCATATTTAATACAGCCGTAGACTTTTCCGGTGGCTTCACAAGTACTTGTTTTAGGGAATTTTCTTTAAAAAAAAAACACTAACGGGGAGATCCCGACTTTCGAATTTAGAAAAAAGTTCTTCAAACGAGCGCGAACTAGGCCTCCTAGAACCCATATCCAGGGTCAGTTTCAATTTTATACATACATATATATATATATATATATATATATATATATATATATATATATATATATATATATATATATATATATATATATATATATATAAAGGGTGAACAATTCACCAAAATTTAGGTCTGTAAGTTTAAAGACAAAAAAGTTAGAGGCGTTAAAAAAATAATGGTGTTATCCTCAAAACGTAAAAAGTCGCAATTTTTTATTAGTTAATTTTCTTGTACAAAATGTTATTTTTAGCAAATTTTCTTATAAATGAACTTAATTAATTTTCTTTGAAGAAACGTTTGCTGCGAATTTTTGTATGAAAAAATATTCAACTGATGGAACAATTTTTTAAACGAAATTCATCGAAAATAAGGTTTTACTGGATTTTAATGCAAACAAATTATTTTATTTCCAATTCTAATTACAGATTACGTATATAATTTGAATTTTATGTATTCTTTTTGCAAAATTCGTTATAAAAAGATTTTTAGCCAGTTTTCGCAGAACTTTTTTTTGTGATTCGTAGAAATCATTTTTTGTAAGATGTTTTGTTGTGAAATTTTGGTAATTAATGATAAATGTTTAACAGGTTATTATAAAAAAAATGTTAACAACTTTTCATGAAAAATTGTTTGCAAGTTTTCAGGAAATTGTTGTGTCGTCGAAAAAGTATCTGTGAAAAATTATGTTTTGGTAGGTGGGTAAATAACTTGAAATGCTTGGTTGGCCAGGAAAATCGAAAGAGTTTTTTTATTTAGTTTAATTTCTTTAATATGTAGCCAAATTTGATGCCTGCTTTCATTAAAAAAAGACATATCTGCAATTAAAACTATTTTTATGAAAATTCAGTACCATAACGCACTTGCTGCGTCCAGGTTTTTTCTATGTTTTATTTTGACATTTGGAGAAACAATAGTGCAGAGATTTCATACGTTTTGAACAAGATTTCATTTTTGTTTAAAACGCCTGAATAAGTTTGTCACCTTTGAGTCTGAAATTATAATTTTGTTATTGTTGATATTGAAAAAATATGCCGCATTCCTGGCAAATGGGATCCCTCTCTACGCCTATCAATGTGAGGTGTCTTCTAAGGGCGCAGTGGCCTATCAGCACCCCCAAGGATGCGGCGAAGCGTATGTCGACTCCTTCCGAGTAGCCAGACAGCTTTACCTCTGTCCGGCCCCTCCACGAAGTCCCTCGCCTGCCTGCAGCCACCAACCGACCCCCAGTGCCTCTCCATTGCTTCCTCGGTCCAACTGTCTAAGGCGTCAGAGACTGTCTTCCTACTTATACCTATCGCAGGCTCCGGGCAACAGAACGGCCGCCGGAAACCGAGCCTTGCGAGATTATTCGCCACCTCATTCCCCGCTACGCCACAGTGTCCCGGAACCCACACTAGTTGTACCTCCTTTGTCCTGGCTAGTCCTTTGAGGGCGTCAGCGCACTACCGAACCATTGTAGACCTGATTCTGACCTGACCTGACCTGATATCTCAATTCGTTCGAAAGTTATTGCGCCTAATAACAGTCAGATGTGGAGGCTGAAAGACCGACAGACCGAAGAACAAAAAACATTTCGGTCCAGAAGCAAGTTTTCTGTACGGTTTTAGACATTTTACACTGTTTTAGAAAAAAAAACGAAAGTTTGAGTGAGAGCAACAAACTGATTTTCAACTAACCAATATTAAGACTAGATGCATTCTCGCAACAATTAGAACCGTAGACCGGTTTCGCTCTCATTAGAGCTCTTCAGTACGGCATACTAATTGTAGCAAAAATGCACCAAAAATAACACGGCTATCGTATAGCCAGTCTTAAAATACTAAGTGAGTGGTGAACGTGTCGCCACCTAGTTCGGAACCAAGTACTATGTTGTCACGCCCGCTCCAAATAACACAGAGTGTTAAAAATAGAGACGGTATACAACTAACTAACAATTTAAAAAATTGTTAGCCCTGGCCCATTTCTACCCCAATATAGGGACAAAGTAGGTAAGACTAGATGCATTCTCGCAACAATTTTTTAAATTGTTAGTTAGTTGTATACCGTCTCTATTTTTAACACTCTGTGTTATTTGGAGCGGGCGTGACAACATAGTACTTGGTTCCGAACTAGGTGGCGACACGTTCACCACTCACTTAGTATTTTAACCAATATTATCTAGCTAGAGCCCCCAAAGGGCCAACTATGGCGGTAGTTAACCAGGTGCTAAGTAGTTTCGGACAGAACACCATTCAACGCTTTCCTGAAATTCTCCTCTTCTTCATTCCTCATTAAGTTGATCCGATATTGCGCGTTCATGTCTTGAAAACTATTAGAACTCCTGATTTATTGTTTATTTTTTTAAAACATCCTGTCTGGTTGTTATTTCAATCAATATTTATGATTCTGCCTGAATAATATTTATGGACTTAACTACGTTAAAAAACATCATTTCGGCGAAAGTTTTGTTGATAATTATTTTTTACAGATACGGATTCTAGCTTAAAATTTTATTTATAACAATTCATTTACAACTAATTCTTTAAATTTAAATGGATCTTGGAGATTGGTTTTTGAGGTCCCAGTAAACGATTACTTGAAGACATTTCTATTTTCTATGAAACTAGAAAATTAAAATTTGGTACATATATGTAAATACTGCAAGTCGCTTTAAAAATATTGTGTTACAAATTTCATTAAAGTTACAGAAGCTTTTCAGAAAAAAATAATTATTTAAAAACGGAATGTACTTGCCAAATTATCAATATGGCAGGAACTTTTCCTTATTAATTGCTTGGATGGTTTTGTTTTAATCAACGCAATCGAACTAGTTTTTGCAAACAAAACAACAAAAAAGGTATTTTACATAGGTTTTACTATGGCTCAAGATTGAAGACAAGAGCTTAATGGGAAATTGAGTTATCGGTTTTGAAATATTTTTAGGAAAATTCTCTACCACAACGTACTTGCTGCACCCAGGCCCTCTTCATCGCTTATTTACTGTTGATGTATCCACACTTTTTTAAATGGTAAAATAATGTAGGTCTCTATATGAGAATGCCTAACAAGGCCACTTTAAATTTATTTCTGGAAAAATATTTTAAACAAATGAAATGAGGTAACAATTTAAACATAAATTGAAAATTATGGTTCGCGGCTTTGTCACGGTGTTTCTCCCCCCCCCCCCTTTACATGGCTACAACCACCCTCAATGTATAAACAAGAACAATATAAACAAGAAAAAGAAAAAAATGCTTTGGAACAACCCGCAAGAAAGTTGCGGGACTTGCGGTGAATAAGGGGTCTGGGCGAAGTAAACAAGATTTTAAAGAAGTATAGCTGCAAGATGAGTAAAAGATAGCTTGTAGAGGTCCAACTAAGCTGGTTTTTTCGAACTTTCTTCTCACATTTCCTTTGTATCTTCTTCCCCGCCCAGCACCCCTATTCACTCCTGGTCCTGTAACTTTCTTAGAGGCCGTTTGCAAGAATTTTTTCTTGTGTTATGTGCATTCAGAAAGGGTTCTAAGCAAAATTTATTTTTTCTAAAAACGCCCCGTGTTCTAAATTGCAAATTTACCGAAAATTTAATTTTTATTTCCAAAATAAATATACCTACCAAATTATAAACGTGGCAGATATTTTTTCTTATTAATCGCTTGGATGATCCATTTTGGTCAAGTAAATACAACCAGTTTCTGCAAACAAAATAACAAAAAACCTTTTAAATAAGAAATTTGTAGTTATTTTTTCAAATCTAGTACCCACACTGCCTTTATATGGGTTTTACTATGTATCAAAACTGAAGATTCTAGTTTAATGGGAAATTGAGTTATCATTATTTGAAATATTTTTACAAAAATTCGCTACCATAACGCACTTGCTGCACCTAAACTCCTTTCAACACTTATTCACTATTACTGTATCCATACTTGTTGAAAATGAGATAAATATAAAAATACTAAATTTTGAAATAAAAATTTTAATAATTTACACTATACATCTGATTATATATGTAATATAACCTGGTTTATGATATTATGTAATTTCCTTTACTTCAAATGTGCCTCAAAGAGTAAAAGCTAAAAGTAAAGAAGCCCATAAGTACCTAGGTACCCTACGTATTATACTTATATTAGTTTGAGGTAGGTATATTTCTTCTTAAAATAATTATGTTTCACTTTAGCAATATAGTACCTACATGCATTGATTAAGAACCTGAATCTGATGTACACAACCACTTTCTTATTTGTTTGATGGGATGTGAGAATCATAATATACTACAGTCATAGTGGACGATGAAGGCATTTGTCAAAGTTATGTTAGAATCAAAAGTTGGATAATTATTTAGCTACTATTTGTATTAATCTTAGAATATAGGTAGTTGTTTTATATTCTGAGATTCTAACGCATTAGAGTCGATTTAGAGGTTATGCGTAGAAAGTACACGTTTCTCTCAGGACTCCTGTCAGTTAAAAAATGACAAATAGTGGTGTTGTCAGATTAAACTAGAGAGATCGAGATGGCTTTTAAATACCGTGAAAATAGGAAGCTTAATATTTATACATAATAAAACGTAGTTCTAGATTGGTTTTGAACAAATTATATCACTTTCATTAAAATTTCTGTTTATTTAAATTTTTCTGACATCTATAGACTTAGATGAGAGTTGTCGTAAATGGCAACGCCGCCGATTGTTCATTGTCACATATGTTCGTAGCCTTTCCGTTTACAACTTAATTTGGAGATTTCGTTTGCAATGGCAGCGGAACCCTGATTTATCTGTATGACCTTGTCTAACATTATAGGCATCCATTTAGAGGTAATTTCAGGTCATATCATAAATTATTGATTTTTTATTTAGTTTTAACTCAAGACCTACTAAACCAATTGAGTTCACATTTGGTAAGCAGGACCACTTGTACAATCTGTACGTGCTTATCAAGTTTTAGTTTAACATTTCCAGTAATTAAAAAAGTCTGGACGCAGCAAGTGCGGTATGGTTGTGAATTTTCATAAAAATATTTTTAATGGCAGATATGTATTTTTTGAATGAAAGCAGGCATCAAATTTGTCTAATATTTTTTACACAAAATTCTGCTGAAAACATACATAAAATTTAAATTATATACATAATCTGTAATTAAAATTGAAAATAAAATAATTTGTTTGCACGAACATCCATTAAAACCTTATTTTCGACGAATTTGATTTAAAAAATGTTCCATCAATCAAATAATTTTTCATACAAAAATTCTCAAATGTTTCTTCAAAGAAAATTCACTAAATTCGTTTATAAGAAAATTCGCTATTAAAATAAGATATTGTACAAGAAAATTCGCTAATATAAATAAATAAATTAAATTAAATTACCTATATAGTAGGAACAACGTACCATATTTTATCAAAGTAACTTGTTTGAAAATGTTAAAAAATTTCCGAAAAAAAACTTTAAACGTTTCCAAGAAACTCATTTCCTAGCTGACGAACCTTAGCTTAATAGCAAATTGAAACATTTAATGAAAATTCGCTACCAAAACGCACTTACTGCGTCTCGATTTTTTTTTACCAACATGCACCATATTTCGATGAAAAATGCAAAAATGCAATAAGGAATGTTAAAAAATAATAATTTAGGTATCGCCCACGGCTTATATGGGCCACCTGTGATTCTTAAAATAATTTAATAAGATGCACCTAAAGACACCCTACGTAATGTATACACTTTTCCCTCGTATCTTGCATAATAACAATTATATTGAGCTTTACCGTAGAAATGCGTCACCCTATATATATATATATATATATATATATATATATATATATATATATATATATATATATATATATATATATATATATATAAACAGAAAGTAAACCCGGATATGGATTCTAGGGGGCCTAGTTTGCGCTCATTTGAAGAAATCTTTTTAGAATTGAAAAGCCGCGGTCTCCTCATTAACGAAGTTTTTCTACGAAAATTAGCTAAAAATTATAGACCGTTAAACCATAAACTTAACTGCCTAAGCATCAGAGAAAGGGTCTATTTGAAATTAATTTTCTGGAAATATTTTAGTAAAAGGAAGAGCAATGATGGTGGAAGCTGAAATTTAAGGGTTTGCAGAACACTTTTTACACAATCCGTATTTCTTTCAGGTTCTTTGCCTAAATATTGCCACGCGACTTTTTACGTTTTGAGGCAAACCCCAAATTTTTTTCTTTAAATGACTCTAACTTTTTTGTCTTTAAACTTTCATGTCCTCTTTATCAAATTATTTTGTATACAAAAACGCGCTAAAAAATTCATCGGAATAACAACAATCAAATTAGATAACTGTAAAGTGACATGTGACTAAAAAAAAATTGATAAAAAATAGTCACTAACTTTTTTAAATTAGAACTCGTCATGTGGGAGTCGGTATAAGATGTACCGGTACCTAGCTGACTGGGCTACGCACTATATGCATTTACAGTACGTATATCCCATTGTTCAATGTTTTAGAATTCACACAAAACCATTTTGATTTACAATGGATTTTTTGCTCATATATTAACGAAATCAAGGAAAACAACGACTTAGACACATATCGAGGAGCTTGTTAGTCATTTCTTGTAGTATTTTTCACTCACAGTCTGATCAATCAATTTTGACGTTTGAACATTCTTGAATCAGATTTAAGTAATTAAAAATTAATTTACTTCTAACTTTTGGTCTTTTAAGATAGATATTTTGGTACATAGGATATTCTTTATGACAGAAACCAGCCTACCAAATTTGGTTGCCCTCACTTTGTTATTTTCAGAGATATAAATTTTTTTCGAAGAAAACACAAAATTTTCCGGGAAAACATGGGCCGATTTTCCTGACTAACGAATTTATCCAAGCCACTTGTCAAAAGGAAGGTATGTGCCGAATTTGATCAACATCGAACTATTATTTTTTGAGTTATCGGTGTGATATATATATATATATATATATATATATATATATATATATATATATATATATATATATATATATATATATATATATATATATATATATATTGATATGGTTAATAAAGGGGGCCACATATACATATATACACAAACACAAACAACAACTTACCTTTGGTGTATGCAATGTTTTTGCACTGTAAGGCAGGGAGAAACTAAATTCTACAGATATATATGTGTTGAAAGGAGGCAAGGCAGGTGTAAATGTATGACCAGTTTAATTAGATAGTTTAAGGTATTATTGTTTGATAGCTGTTATGTAATTTAAGATGTTATTGTTAGAATTAAGGATATTGTTAGCTTTAAGAATAGTAAGATGTCAAAATTTGAGTGTTAAATTGTAAGAAATGTCATGTCATAACCTATGTTTAAGTCAGCTGTTTTTTATTTAGGCCAGACGTCAAACTGACACTAAAATTATAGTTAGGTTAATTATTCTCTCATTGACTAACAACAATCAGAAGTATGTATGTATCCGAGGAGATGATAAAAAACGATTATTGTGTTAAAATTTGTTAGGATATTTTATTTGAAGCAGGCAGATAACAGTTTTTTGATTAGTTACGCTGGTTACGTATGAAAAATGATAAACAGATGGAAACATTTTGATAAAAAGTATCAGATTAAAATTTTTGAGATAAAAAAAAGGATTGAGATTAGTATTAAATTATTAGATGGGGACATTTTGATTAAAAGATTAGATAGATTGAAATTTTTTGATATTAAAAAGGGATTGAAATATTTTTATAAAAGTTAAAACGAGAAGGAGGTACATTTTTGAAGAGAAGTAAACAATCAAAAGGAGTCACAACACGGAAGCTCAGAAACAGACTAGATAAACTGTGAGTAAAGTAAATAAATATTTACATTTATTGTGCGACATATCCCCAGCTTCAAAAAGAATAGTAAATAACTCGCAAAATTGTGATACATCAAACGAAAGTAGAGAGGTCTCATCAAAAAAAAAAAAAAAAAACAACCATCTTGGTTTGCATTTCACACACCAAGGGCTAGAAAAACCAGTAACCATACCCAGCCAGTGAAGGGACTCGTCCATTGACTGCACGTAGTACTAAGGCATTGTATAAATCATACAAACGTCAATAGGTGCCGTTACCGTTTGGCTTTAGGAAGTGCGTGAGAGTCTTAAATATAAGTGGTCTTAAAAATTTAAAACAAATCATACTGATCAGTTTTTTTTTTTTTTTTTTTATTGGCATTGTTAAAAAAATAAACAAAGAGCTCTAAATTCAAAAGTAAGAAGTACATGATAAATAGCAAATAAGTATTGGGTTTTTGTCAGTTGTGTTAAGTAATAAATATTCAAGTTCTGTGTGAATTTAATATTCTTGCTTCATTTTATTTTATATGTATATAAGTATTTAAAAACCAAAAACAGATAGGGTAATATATTTCAAAATTCAAAAAAAATAAACAAAGATATTTCGGACTTGAACCCACTAGTCCCTATTTTGAGAGTCAAATTCATTCATGTGATCAATTGTATGCGCAATACAGCAGTATAAAGGCATTTAATACACCAAGGTGTAATACACACACAAACCTTTGGTGAACACACATTAACAACACATTACTCACTAAACTTTACAGGTAGATAAAACTCACAAGATAAAATACACTTCGAAATTAACATCACAAAAAGCAATAAAACATATTTAAGTTAGCCACCATATCAAGTATTTCAATATACCTAATAATAATAATATAAAACTTAAAATAAACCTGTCATTATATCAATTGGCACCAAACGTGAGGGCTTCGAAAGTCTGTGCACATTCTATAACAATTGTCGCCTAAACGTGGGAGCTTTCGAGGTTCGCGGGTAAAATAACCAATAAGGCAGGGTAATCAAAAATAAAAAAAAAGGGAAGAAAAATGCCAAATAAGAAAATCACTACTAGGAGCAAAGCCACATCAAGAGACAGACACGATCGTGGAGATGAAGGAGGACCGGAACACGAAGAAGAAATGGAGGTACATGAGGAAATGCTACAGGAAAATGTGGAAATGAATGACGAGAGAGTACCTGAAGTAGAAATGAGAGAGGATCCGGATGAAAGAGTGAAAGTAATGTCACAAGAGAGCATAAAAGTGGATGAAATGGAGAATGTTAGAAGCGAAGAAGGTGAAAAACAGAAGGAAACCGGTCCAAGCATCGAAATGGTAATAAAATGTTTAATGGATATGAAGGAAAGTATGAAAGGGGATATGAATGGAATAAATGAGAATATGAATGACAGATTCGAAAGACAAGAGGATAATATAAACAAGATAAAAGAAAGCATGACTGAGAAATTTGTGGAACAAGAGCAGAATATGAGGCAAGTGAATGTGAGATTGGATAATATAGAGGAGAAATTAACACAAAAATTAGAGAAAAGTCTGCAAGAGGTGAGAAAGGAGCTCATACTGAAAGTAAATGACGAAGTAGAGGCCAAAGTGCAAGAAAAATGCCAGGGTGTCATGGAAAGAATGCATGTGGCTGAAGACGAGATAGGTGGTATAATACAAGTAGGGAATGAGAGGTATCTGAGGATGATTGGAGTGAATACGGAAGTAGAGAGTAAAGTAGAGAGCTATCACAATGAGATAGGTGAGAAACTGACAGAGACGAATGAAAAGGTCGAAAGAGTGGAACAAGTGGCCAGAGTAAACGTGGATGATTTAAAAAGATTGAAAGATGAGACTGAACGGAGGTTAAATTTAGAAAGTATCAAAATAAGAGAGGGAGTAGAAGAGGATGTGAAACAAAAATTAGAGAGAATGGAGCGACAAATGAGAGCAGGTATGGGCAATGAAAGAATTATGTACCAGACCACGAATGATAGTGGACTAAAATTCACTGGGCATGTGGACAAACTACACCCTAAAGTATTTATTACGAGTCTCCTGAACAAACTCAAAAATGTCTATGATGTGCAAGACAAAAAGGAAATAATAAGGCAGAGCTTGAAAGGGGATGCGTTAATATGGTTCACCAGCAAGGAAGAAGGAATCGAGGATATAGAAGACTTTGAGAGTAAGTTTTTGAACCACTACTGGGGAGAAGCACAACAGGCCATAGTCAGAGAGAGATTGTATTTTGGGAAATATGACCCAAACGACCCCAGAGAATTGTATAGCTACGCATTGCACATTTACGATATGGCGCAGCACCTGACGCCAAAGATGAGGGAAGAAGAAATTATAGTGTATATTGCCAGGCACTTCAAAACCGAGATATCCGAAATAATAGGAATACAAAATATAAGAACCTTGGACCAACTCATAAACTACCTACAACGGGTCCAGAGAACAATGAGAGACAGATATAACGGAAGAAATACTGGAAGAGAAGAGTGGCGAAGGATGAACGAAGAAGGACAAAGAAGAAATGGACAATACAATGACAATAGAAATTGTGGACAGAATAACAACAACAGATACAACGAACGGAACAACTACAATGAAAGAAGAGGTTACCAGAATGGACAAGGAAGAGACAACGAACAAAATAACAACAACAAGCGGAATAACTACAACATCGAACGAAGGGACTATCAAAATGGACAAAGAAGATACAACGACGGATATGACAACAACAGGAACAACTATGATAGAGCTAGGAACCAAAATAGAGGGATTTATAATACGAAAAGGCAAGAATATAACAACCAAAACGACTACAATCGACAGGATGAGAGAAGGGCTGGTGAATTTAGAGCCAGATTGAATGCAATGAGACAGATGAGAAATTCTGCGGAAGAGAATCAAGGACCAGGTGCTGAAACGGGGGCAATAAAGAAACAAAGATCTGTCGACCAACAAGGGGAGATTAGAGTAATGAGCGATGCAGTGGAGGCGGCTAGAGCAAGACTGCCAAATAGGGGTATGGACAATGTCATTGTCCATACAAATTTTTAAATGTGCACCGACCCGTAAGAGCAAATCACCCACACGCCATGGCAATTAACACATGTATATACGAACACCCCAGGGAGGTCTTTAAAAACGACAAAGAGGCAGATAATATAGAAGAAAATGTAGGTTTGATAATTTTGAAGGGCGAAGTAATTAACAAAAAGATTAAAATATTATTTGACACAGGATCTGAAGCCTCTATTATCTCTGGAAGAATCATACAACATTTGAGCGTGGGGAGAGTAAAAATACCAAAAATCACACTCGTAAATGCTAGGGGAAAGAAAATTGGGGAAATTAGTGAGACGATATCTGTGGAAGTAGGAATAAACAACGAAAAACTGGAGCTACAGCTGTTGATAATGGACGATATGGAATATGACATAATAATAGGCACTGATGAAATGGAGAGACATAAAATTATAATTGATTACCTGAATAGATACATAATAATTCGCAACGAGAGAATAAAAATGGAAAAATTTGAAGAAAATGAAGTAAATGGGGAGGATGGTAGTGTAGTTAGGAATAGTTCAGTGATGGAAGATCACGGTTTTAAGAATAAAGAAAAAGCTATATGTGAAGTAAGATATAGCAGATATGATGATGAAGTATATGAAGAAAATGGGGATAATATGCAGATAAACTGCGGAAAAAAATATATAAAGCAAATAAAGGGAGTGCTAGAAAAATACAGAGGGTTAATTATAGATGAGACAAGAGTTGCCAAAAATTATGTACATCAGTTTAAAGTAAGAGGGTTAGAAAATTTCAAGGCAAAGTCATATCCAATTCCATATAAATACAGAAGAGAAGTAGCCGAAGAAATATTAAAAATGAAGCAGAGGGGGATAATTGAAAACAGTAACACCCCATATATAAATCCAGTAGTTGTCGTAAAAAAATCTAGTGGCGAGTTAAGACTATGTCTGGACGCCAGGAACATAAATAGTTGTTCAGTTCCACAGTATGAAGCCCCAGCGAACATTGACTCAATCTTTGGAAGGTTAACATGTTCGGAAGTATTTACGAAGATTGATTTGAAGCATAGTTTTTGGCTAATTCCGTTACACGAAAATAGCCGAGACTATACAGGTTTTACGATAGACGGAGTAGTCTATAGATTTGCAGTAGTGCCTTACGGGATTCAATCCGCATGTGCAGCACTAACAAGAGCACTACACACCATTTTGGACAAGTATGAACAATTCGTGGTACACTATGTTGATGATATACTGATAAGCAGTAAAGAAAAAGACCACCAAGAGCACGTTGAAACAGTTTTAAGAGACCTAGACGAAGCTGGTTTGAAGATAAATTTAGAGAAGTGCCAGTTTTATCAAAAAGAGGTAGTATTCTTGGGGTACGTAATTGACCAAGAGGGAATAAGAATGGACGAAAAACGTGTGGAGGCCATCAGAGAATTTAAACGCCCTACAAATTTAAAAACACTCAGAGGATTCATTGGCATGATAAACTATTTCAAGAGATTGGTCCCAAACTTGAGCGAGAAGTTGTACCCACTTATAAACATGCTCAAGAAAAATCAAAAATGGAAATGGGACAATGAGAAAGAGGTAACATTTATCAAAATAAAAGAGGAATTTTGTAATGGACTGAAAGTTTACCATCCTAGGTATGAATCAGAATTCACATTGAGAACGGATGCGTCAATTAACAAATTGGCAGGAGTGTTAGTACAAATGCAAGAGGGAGTGGAAGTGCCAATATGTTTTGTGTCGAGAGTAACGAAAGAGCACGAAAAGAAGTATAGTGTGACTGAATTAGAATTGGTGAGTGTAGTATTTTGTGTGGAGAAGCTGCGATTTTATTTGTTGGGGAATAAATTTGTGATCGAAACAGACCACCAAGCTTTGATCAGCATTCTCAAGAATAAATTCGTAAGCAATCGGATACATAGATGGGTGTTAATTATGCAAGAATACACGTATGACATAAGGCATGTGAAAGGAAGTTTGAATGTAGTGGCAGATGCTTTGACGAGGGATGATGGAAAGAATGTGAATGAATCTAGACGAATCAGATCAGGTATGAATGTTTTGACAGAAAATCAGGGTTTATTTTCAAAAGAGGTGATTGAAAGAGACCAGAGAATGCTAAGTGAGAAAGAAAAACGTGGATCTGAAGAGAAGGAGAATGTGCTTGTCAAAACAGTGAATGGGTATGAAGTATATGTGATAACGAATGAATTGGCGAGAGAAATCAGCAAAAGTATACATGAAGAGAATGGGCATATAGGGGCACGAAAGGTATGGATGGTATTCCGAGAAAATTACATTACGAAACGAGACCTAACGTTAATAAAGGGAACATTGAGAGTTTGTAAAACATGCCAAATATATAAACACAAAAATCGACACAATGTGGGAGTACCAAAAACTATAACAGCCAATGAGTGTTTAGAAATTGTAGCCATAGATTTCATTAGTGAGTTGATACCCAGTAGACAACAAAACAAGCATATAATGGTCATGGTTGATGTATTTTCCAAATACATCAAATTATATCCCACAAAACACACAAACAAACACGTCGTAATGAAACTGCTAAGGTTATATATACAACAAGTAGGTACCCCAAAAACAATTTTACTGGATAACGCCACCTATTTCCAAAATGAAGCTATACAACAATTATGTGAAAGTAAAGGCATCCAAATGCAATACACGAGCATAAGACACCCTAGTAGTAACCCAGCAGAGCGCTATATACAGGAGGTAATCAAGTATTTGAGAATGTTGATAAATGGTGACCAGAGAGAATGGGAGAGTCAATTGGTGAATGTTGAAAGAATTCTGAATGAATGTCATAACTTGAACACGGAAGAGACACCTATGTATGTGATGACTGGAAGGAGGCCTGAGAAAAAATGGATAATAGAAGAGAAATTGACGTATGAGAGAGTGGTTGAGAATGTAAGGAAGAGAATCAGGAGAAAGGCACAGAAATACTGGAGCCGACAGCGTAAGAAAATAAAAAAAGGGGTGAAGTTCAAAAAAGGAGATATTGTGATTGTGAGAGCACACAGAGTTGGAAATCGAGAGTTGGAGAAATGTGCCAAGCTTCAACCTATGTTCGAAGGGCCTTATAAAATAGAAAATGAGAAACCAGTTAACAGCTGTCTACTGACAGACCTCCAAACGGGACAGATCAGAGGAATTTTCAACATTACAGACGTGTACAAGTTTGAACAATAGGAGGAAATTAAAACAAAAATGACCTGGGATGTCTTTAAACTCACCAACATTTTTGAAATAACAATCTAAATTCAAAATTGCAGACCTGGATTAAGTCTATAAATTGAACCAAAACTAGTTCGACCAAATAACACGCCAAAATTCAAAATTTAAAGCAAATGTCAAGCATGAAAGAAGAGTATAGGGAAATTCAAAACCGAGGTAGATAACGTTAGTAACCAGCTAAGTGTGGGGAAGAATCTCACGACAAACAAGCAGTAGAAATGCACGTCAAACAAGACATATATGATCGGAAACAAACGAAGTAGTGGGGACAAGTTTAAACCCAAGATAAGAGGACCAGAGCTGCCAACAAATGAGGAAAAAGAAAGAAAAATATATGAAGAAAACAGATATCAAGGCCAATTATGTAAAATTCGTTAAAATTATGGAACATTTAGTAGGATAGACAACTAAATAAGGACGTCTGAATCAAGGAGTAATGAGAAAAGTCAAAAAGATATATGTACGAACAGTGAAATGAATTTAATAGATGGAGAAGCTAACCAGTGAATATGTAAACCCATAGAGGGCATATTGAGATAATGAAAATAGATATAGATGATTATGTGCACAGTAGTTGCAAGATATAGGGGAATGAGATGGAAAAGTCAAGTAAATGGAACATATATCGACTGATAAATAGTAGTTTCAGATTAATAATAAAAAAAAAAAAAAGTTGGGTATCAGAAGAATAAAACGAATTGAAAAAGGAAAGGACCTAATATCAAAAAAGAAACATATAGAAACTTACAATGGCAGCAGCAATAAAAAAAAAAAAAATAGTCCAAATATGGGGGTATATACGAACATGTCGTTATAGAAATCGGTTCATTATCGCGTGTACGAACACACGCAATGAGAAAAGGGGAACTCGGTAACAAAAAAAAATAATGATGATCAAGAGGTAAATTAAAGAAACCAGGATTAAATTTAATAGACCTCTGGTGAAAGAGATAAATTAAACGATAAGAAATTTGAAAAGCAAGAGATAATTTCTTACTTTACTTGGGGGGAACTTAAAACTAAATTTAGCCTTGACATAGTCAATTAACAACATTTTTCATTTAATGTTGATGGCATTTCTTATAGCATGCAACATGCAAACTTAATAACTAAGTCGAACGTTGCTTGGGCAAACGTGACATTAAAAAAGGAATATAAGTTGAAGAAATCCCAGACGAACAAAGCACTGACATGACACATATTTTTTTTAAAGCACTTAAACTAACGAAGCACTATTTTAAATAAAGGCCATAAACACTTCGAAGAACTGAACACTTATGAAGCTGGAACAAACATGCAGCAATAATGAAAACAGGATCAGTATTCGACAGTAGCAGAAATTTGCAGACACAGTAGTATTTTTCTTAAAATAATTGTGGGCACAGCAGTGGTCTTCAAAAACATAATTGACAAAATATTGGCACAGCGGTGTTCTTATAAAACAATTAAAGGCACGCTAGTGCTCCTTCTAAATTGTAGGCACGCTAGTATCTTTTTAAACATGCTTATAAGCACAATAATGTCTCATGCATAAGTGCATCTGACACGTAAATATAATAACTTCTCATGTTCGCAGCTAGATCACTTGTGTCTCAGATGATAGTTCTGATTACACAGCATAACTTCTTACAGGAATGGCAGTGACTGTTTCTGAAATGCTAAAAAAAATTTATTAAAGGAGGAAAAGATTATATTGCTATAAACTAAAAGCGTGAATAAAAAATTTTTTCCTAGCTTCAGAAGGCAAGCCTCTAAAGCAGTAAAAATTTATTATTGGGGATTTGATATGGTTAATAAAGGGGGCCACATATACATATATACACAAACACAAACAACAACTTACCTTTGGTGTATGCAATGTTTTTGCACTGTAAGGCAGGGAGAAACTAAATTCTACAGATATATATGTGTTGAAAGGAGGCAAGGCAGGTGTAAATGTATGACCAGTTTAATTAGATAGTTTAAGGTATTATTGTTTGATAGCTGTTATGTAATTTAAGATGTTATTGTTAGAATTAAGGATATTGTTAGCTTTAAGAATAGTAAGATGTCAAAATTTGAGTGTTAAATTGTAAGAAATGTCATGTCATAACCTATGTTTAAGTCAGCTGTTTTTTATTTAGGCCAGACGTCAAACTGACACTAAAATTATAGTTAGGTTAATTATTCTCTCATTGACTAACAACAATCAGAAGTATGTATGTATCCGAGGAGATGATAAAAAACGATTATTGTGTTAAAATTTGTTAGGATATTTTATTTGAAGCAGGCAGATAACAGTTTTTTGATTAGTTACGCTGGTTACGTATGAAAAATGATAAACAGATGGAAACATTTTGATAAAAAGTATCAGATTAAAATTTTTGAGATAAAAAAAAGGATTGAGATTAGTATTAAATTATTAGATGGGGACATTTTGATTAAAAGATTAGATAGATTGAAATTTTT